>APFE030567305.1:40432-137368 GCA_000404065.3 Pinus taeda | reverse complement strand
CCCCACCTTCATCTGAGGTTGTTTTCACCTCTGTAGAAGGAGCATCATCAGATCCCTTTCCTTTATTAGGAGATTTAGATTTATAGTCCCTTGCGTAGTGCCCTTCCATTCTGCATTTCCAGCACACCACCTTTATAGGTTTTCCTGGAGATTTAGATCTCCCACTAGATGACTTATTTTTGTTTCTGTTTTGGGACCGTCCTTGTACAGACAAGTCATCACCATTCTGGCTTTCCATATTTTTCTGTCTCATCTCCTCCGTCAGCAAGGATGAGACTATTTCATAACACTACAAGGTAGTTGCATTGCTACCTATTGCAATAACCAGACTATCCCACGAATCTAGTAGAGAACACAACAAATTGATGCACTTATCTTCATTTGAAATTTTAATATCAACAGTTGCTAACTAACTTACCATAGTATTAAATGCATTCAGATGCTATGTCACTTAGTCTCCATCTTTCATCCTCAGGTTATACAGCTTTTTCCACAGGAACCGTTTATTCACCAGAGACTTAGATTGGTACAAAGTCCCTAACTTCTCCCACAAAGCCTTCATTGTAGCTTCCCCTGATACATTCAACAATACTCAATTTGAGATGCATAATCGTATTATGCTCTTTGCCTTCCGATCCAACTTCTTCCATTCTTCATCAGAAACTCCCGTTGGTTTAGTACCTGGATCTACTGTGATCCACTGATCTTTATCCACCAAAAAATCCTCCATATTGAATTTCCACAACTCAAAACTTTGACCATTAAGTTTCTCGATCTCTATCTTTCCACTGCTTGCCATATTTTTTCACCACCAGAATCGATCTCGCAGATCTCCCATTGAACAGGGTCTACCACACGCTCAAGCGAAACCCCTCAGCAAGAAAGGCATCCCCTTGAAGCCAAAATAGCTCTAATACCAAATGTAGGTTTTAACCCCATAAAAAAATTACCTTCATACGAATTCTAAAACACATAAAATAAATAATGCGAGAGCATAACACATAAAACACATATACACAGGGATTTTCCCCTGGATCCCAAAACTGGGACTACTAGCTTGATTTTTAATTATTTCCCTTTCAATGTTATAATACATATTTATACATGTCAAAGAATCTAATATCATGGACCAGAAAGCCATCACGTCCAATACCATGAACCAAAAACCATCGTGTCCAAAAACATGTGCAAAAATCATGGACAAAACCATAGGTGGGTCCACCCATCCTAACATAGGGTCCAAAGCCAAACTTTTCTAGAGCGCTACCGCGGACCCCATAAAGTGTGGTTATGGGTACACCTCAAACCCCCTGTGAGCCCCTCCCCCCCCCAGCTACATAATCAGTGCAATGAAGGGGGGGCTCTAGCCCCCCTCTACCCCGCCGTTAACTACGTGGGCCAGTCGTGGAAAGAATATAACACAACCCAACAACATATCTATACAACCCAACTCCTCTCATATTCTCAATTATAAGAGAATATTTACAACAAAACACACACTCGGATTTTTCTCTTAAGATGTACATAATTTATAAAATAATTAAGAAAAAGATTACTCCCTAAATCAACCAAATAAACAATGACATTTGACGAGGATGCTCCTACATCAAATAAACATGAGATGATCTTGATGAATCTCAAATGTAAAAAAATCTCCCAATATGAGGATTTTCACAGAGATTGGACACAAAAAATTTATGAAGTTAAAGAAAGTCAGAATGAGTTGTGGAAGTAGGTATATTTAGCAGCATTACCCTCCATATTTGTTGAATACATCCAGCAACAAGAACTGTTCTAAACCTCTTTCGAAAACTATACATGGGGAGAGATATATTGCAACATAAAAAAAGCCTTGGTAGGACTTTGCACCAGCATTAAAGTCAATAAGTCCTTAGAAAATATATCCAGACTACCTCACAACAAATCCATCTGTAGTAAATATTGATTGTTTATTGATGATACAATTGTGCAAAGAAGAAAACACAGAAAATCCCAGAAGAAGAAGGCCCATAAATAGTTGGCTAAAATCCATCCTCATAAAACAAATATGCATAAGAAAGGATCATATAAAATAGTACCTAGAACACACTACTATGAGCCAAAAGATATCCATCTTAAGTCTCAAAGAAAAAATATGATTGCCTATTAGCTATGTGGATAGACTGGACATACTGCAAACAAATTTCCTCAAGGAAGAGAGTCGAGAGAAAATAGAGGAAAAAAGACACAAGAATATGCCTGTAGAAGACCTAGAATCCACTTCAAGGAAGAAGTACACCTGATGAATCAAAATTGTTGCAATTTATCTGAATCATCTCATTCGATTTTATCTAAGCCTGAACGTAGTGAAGAACAGGTGAATGTCCAACAATGCAACTTCACAGATACTGATGATCATAAATGCAACCCTTCTGAAACAGACCCAGACTTTAGCTCAGAAACAAAAATAGAAAAGGCGCCAGCCAAAGAGATAGTGTGTATGGCACGCACTATTGATGATGATGAATCAAAAGTTCTGGTGGGCATCAAAATGCTTGCAGAAGGAGACATGAAAGAAAAACTTCTAGAAACATTTTTACAAATCAGACACAGAGATCTTGGTTATACCTCAAGAGGTAATATTTCTAAAGCACTATTCGTTGACGCTTCTTATGAGAAAAACAAAAAAACTTTTCAAAGAAACCAACAACCTACAAAACCAAGGTCTTTGATTCTAAGAGAAGTCAGTCATTAGATTCATCATTTAAAAAGGAAATAGTTGAGCTGAAAGAAAAAACATCTCAATTAGAAAAGGGAAAATGGCAAGAACTAGAAAAAAATCCTAATGTTGAGATTTTTAAAGATATGCAAAATAGTGGCATAGGGTTTGGCAATATGAATATCATTACCGTTTAGTATCAGCAGCACCATGTACTAATTAAATGTTAATATACAAGGATAAAACTTCACTCTCATAACATTAATAGATTCAGGTGTAGACATAAATGTTTTAAAGAAAAAAGTGATCCCATCTAAATACTGGACACCTGCATATAGGCAAGTTACTAGGGTGGGTACACAGGATTTTCAATATGAAGTCTGCAGTGCAACTCTTTTTTTTTCAATATATTGTATGAAAATGAAGTTTGCAGTTGGAAATATTCCGATTCATTGTATTTTAAGCAATATTTTTCTGGCTATTGTTGAACCACATGGATCGGCTAGATTACAGGATTGAAAAGATGGTTATTTTATATCTGTCCCTGATAAGAAAGGTTTCTTACAAACCATCACATTTACTTTTATTTCAACACCAAGAACATCCACCATGGTTTAGACTATGAAAGAAGTTAATCTGACAAAAATAAAACTAGGAGAATTAAAATTATTCAAATCCTCTCTTAGAATAAAAGAATAGATATAGTCCCCAAAGGCACAACAACAAATATTAGAACTTATAGAGCAATTAGAAAAGGATTGTTGTTCTGAAAACCCATATGCTTTCTAGCATAGAAGGCAACTCAGAGTTTCATTTTCGTTCAAACAATAATATGATGGAAAATCATGCAAGAGTTGATCCATACCTATGAACAACGAGTACAAAAATATAAGTTAAAAAGAAATCAGAGGATTGGTAATAGAATCTAGCAGTCCTTGGAACTGCTATGGGTTATGTGAAAATAAACACTTAGAATAGATTAGAGTTGTTCCTAGATTAGTCATAAATTACAAACCTCTAAATTTCGTAATAGCAAATGATTCATATCCTATTCCCCAGAAAGGGAGCCTAATAAGCCGAATAGAAGGAGCCAAAGTTTCCTCCAATTTTGATATGAAATTTGGGTTTTGGCATGTTGCAGTAAAAGAGGAAGATAGATTCAAAACTACCTTCAGCGTTCTTGTTGGTCATTATGAGTGGAATGTTATGCCCTTTTACTTGGCTCATTGTATATATTGATGATATGTTAATCTTCTCTAAATCTGTAGAAGAACATTTCAAACATGTATCGATTTTTACACAGGTAGTCAAGAGAAGTGGACTAGTACTAAGCAAGAAGAAATGGAAATTTTTCATGAAAAGATCAAATTCTTGGGACATGCTATTGAGGATGGCCAAATCACATTACAAAATCATTCACTTGAATTTTCTGATAAATTCCTAGATTTGGTCACAGATAAAAAACAATTGCAGAGATCCCTACGCTGTTTGAAGTACGTTAGAAATTTCTATGAAGGATGTGCCCATGACATAAAATTGTTAAATCAATGATTGAAAAAAGATCCAGTGCCTTGGACATCAAAACATACCAATGCCATCAGAAAAATAAAATCTAAGGTTAAAACTTTACCTATTCTCTACCTTGCAGATGAGGATTTGCTAAAAATTGTAGAAAGTGACGACAAGAACATTGGATCCGGAGGCATTCTCAAGAAAACTAAAGAAGGAGAAGAACAAGTTATATAGTTTGCTTCAAGCACATGGAACCAAGAAGAACAAAACTATTCTACAATTGAAAAAGAGGTAAAAGCTGCATGGAATTGTATAGATAGATTTGACATCAATTTCATAGATAAAAGGTTTCTTCTTATGACTGATGCTTCTTCTTTAAAGAAAGTTTTAACAAAAGACATTAAAAATCTTGGAGAATCCAAGTTTGCCAAATTGCAAGATTTGTTTGCAAATTTTGATTTTGATGTCGAGAATTTAGAGGGAGAAAGAAATTGTCTACCAGATTTTTTTAGTAGGGAGTATCTCAAAAAACAAAATTATCTAATGGTTATTGTCACTGAATGGGACCCTAAATCATAGCAAGAAGAACTTAGAAATATCCCAGAGAGTACTTCATGGCCAATCTATGCTGAAAAATGGAAACCCAATTGGGAATTAAGAAAAAGAAAAGTTATGGATGCAAATCTATAGTCTGATCGGGACTTACAACACCTTGTACTAGAAAGAAAGGTTTACCCTGAGACTAGCACTTAGATACATGATATGGTGTATAATAATTCAATGATGTATTCTGATCTTGCAGATGAAGCATTAAGGGAATGTTTTCATGATATCAGTCTAATATGGAATGAGGGAAGGAATAGAACAAAAACATTTGATAAATATTACACTATCAATAGAGCAAGATATCCTAAACATACTGCAAGAATAATGTGGCCACAAAAGGATCCAAGCCTTGTATTTCCTGACACTGTCTATAATTTCCAGGGTTATAAAGATATTTGGTGGGATCTCTTATGCAGAGAAGAAAGATCAGAAATACATTATACATTATTAAAATTTGGAGCTATCTTTAGTACACATTTACTGTTACAATAAACCTGGTTACATGAATGGTGGAGATGGTATGGGATAAATAAGATGGCTATGGATCCAAGGAAATTTGAAAGAAACTTTCAAAGTGATTACCAGGACTACATGGAGTGTAATGGAATGGAGTGTTTTCACCTTCCCTGTAAGACTATTACAGATCCAATTTTTTTATTTTTTTTACTAATGATTGCATATTAGGCTACTTCATGAGAGGACATCATCATTGGTTAGTCTTCATCAAAGTGAACCATCAGATTATCCTTGGGAAACCAATGATTGTCCGAAGGATTTATGCAAAAGCATGGGAGACTAGTGGAGCATACCATCATAATAATGGTTGATTCACTGGTACAAATCCATTGGGAACATAATTTAGAAAACTCCAAGGGTTCTCATGGGCTTCTACTGAAAATCATCCACAATGCACAATAATGTCTTGTCACTTGACTTTGATAGTGACCAATTTTCGTGGGATTTCACGACAAAAATATGCACATTGTAAATATCTTTTCCTTAGAATTTGGACTAATGTCTACTTTGTAAAAATTCTAATTTTTCGAGACTCGGAGCACTTCTCCGACTTTTGTTGTGATTTGATCCACATCTCAGAATCTCAGTAAGATTGTCTCTTGGTGTGATTTGATCCACATCTTAAAATATCAAAATTATTGTCTTTTAGTTTCATTTGATCGATATCCTAAAATCTCAGTATGATTGTCTGATGTTTGTCCCCTTCTCATCCTATAAAAAGAGATAAGTAAGGCTCATTGGGACATTCGGATTTGGAGAGTCTAAGAGTGAGAGTCTTATTGTTTAAACTCTGAGATAATATTCTTTCTCTGCATTTGCAAATGTTTGTGTTCGATCTACTTGCATCCCGAAGAAAGTCTCTCATAGAGTCGAGTTTGAAAAGCCTGCGTATGAAGGCCTAACAACCATGGTAAGAAACTAAAGTGGTTGAACTCATTAATTTTGAGTCTGTGTTTGTTTCAGAAAGTTCAAAGACAGAGACTGCAAAGGACCAGGTAGCCTTTGGAGTGCATCTTAATTTGAGGTGTAGCGTCTGGTAAATGCCTGAGCAGTCTATCTCTGATTGAATTTTCTCTAAATATTGGAGCATTGTAATTCATCTTTGAAATCAATAAAAGAGAGAAGTTTTTTTTGCATGAGTTTATGTTTTGTTGTGCTACTTTAATTTTGTGAGAGGAGAGGTTGATTTGAGGTTCGTCGGACGTTCACCGAAGATTGAGGGATGTTTTTCTCGTGTTGGAAAGAGGTCGTTGAAGAGCATTATTGTGTGAAGATCCAGAGGTTCATGTATTCATCATAGAAGAAATCAAAATTGTACAGCAAGCTTCAGAGGTAGCCCCTACTAAAAATTGGTATCAGAGCCAGTAACATTTGGTTCATATGGGTATTTATCTTTTAAAATCTCTCAAAATATAACATGGAACCTTGAAGAAGATCTGTTTCATTCAGAGAACTTCAAAAAGAATGAACATAAGAAGATAATTTCGATATGGAAAATCTATTTCATATTGCATCATCTTCAATGGTTAACTCTGCAGAAACAGAGTTAATAGAAAGTCAACCATCAACCCGATGGGCTTTACCCACCACAACCCCATCAAAAGTTTATGGAGATTTATCTATGTTTCATTTGAAAGCTATAACTAGAGTCACTTTTAAACAATGTGTCTCTCAGATCCAAGAAAATGTCGAATCCATTCAAGCCATTTCCCTTTTAGATCCTAAAAAGATTCAAGAAGAAGCTCGAAGACATGGTACTTCTTATCTACATCTTGGTTGTATCCAGGTGGGCATAAACTCTTTAACCCATAGAGGGCTTAATACATATGTGTTTGCTACTATCATAGATCTCATGCATAACAAATATATTGATTCATTAATTGGTGGTATGGTGGCTCCCTTATGAGATGGTCCTGTATGGTTAAATTGCCACCCAAATTTGTCAGTATATGTGTATGATGGACACATTAAGTACATCTTCCAATTTCAAATCAAAACTAGTGGTTTTGATATGGAAAGAAAAAGGACAAACATTGTAGTTCATACTAGAGGGTGTTTCAGGAACACCAACAGATTATATCCAACCATTCTACATACACCTAGTCAAGAGTCAAAATCCAACACCCTGCTAATCACTGATGCTCACAATAAAAAAATTGAGCATCAGACCATCAAATGGTAAGATCTCTTTCCTAAAAACTAGGTAGTAGATCTACCTCAGTCGCCAAAAGTTAAAAGTATCACCACTACTCAGATACAAGAAGGACCAACTAAAGCTACTTTTTCCTTCCCTAGAAGATCTACTTTGGATTGCAAAAGAATACAAGAAGCCTTTCAAGCCACAAAATACCATATAAACTCAGATCATATTTCATGTCTTCCATCTACTTCCACATCTGTAAATATTCCATTTGTAAGATTCCCACATGTTGATTTATTTGAACTCGCTCAGTTATTACATTTTTCCACAATCAAAGTAAAATGAGTGGACCATTGCATTTTGAGCATGTACACTCAACGTCTACTCATCTCCTCCAATTCAAAAATCTGAGTCGCGGTGGGAAATAACATTACATAAGTTTTATTCACTGACTATCTATAATGGATATTGCTACTCCTTGGTCTCATAGATTTGTAAGCCTCATTACAATAAAAAGGTTGGGATTCGTAATAGCCATATGGGTATAGGCTATTGCCAGGAAAAACTGCACCTTCTCCAATTATTCGTAGGTGCTTAAGTTGATTATTGATCTACAACTGAATTACTTGAGTGTAGCCAAGGATGTGAGGAAAGCATTCAGTTTAGTTGCAGGTTTTCCTTTTGACATTCTACCCCCTTGTCTCATTTTCCTCACTCGCGTACCTGACATTGTCTGTGAGACTTCCATGAAATTTATTCACCCAATGCCCTTTGTCTTCACTGCTGCAGGTGCTAGGGCTTAGTGAAACTCATCGCTTCTATTGCTAGTGCACTTATAAACCCATGACCATGCATTGATTACTGAACAAAGTTGCAGGTCTCTATTTAGCATCAAGATTTTTAACTTTATTGAATTTTTATTTTAGACATATATTGAGTCTCTTCAACCCAATATTTTTCCGTGAATTTGTTAAAGTTGACCCTTCTAACCATTGCATATTTTTGCATGAATTTGTTAAAGCTGACCTTTCTAATCATTTCTTTGTGAAAAAGAAAAACCCCAAGAAAAAAAAATTGAACCGAGATGAAATGGAGAAACCCATATATGAACAATGAGGGAGGGACGAGAAGACTTGCAAATAGTTTCATTGGTTTTTGTTGTTGTGATATTTTTCATCTTATTTAATTATGTTTGTAAAAATTCAGAACCAATTAATGAACGGTGTTGCATAATTCGAATTAGAATTTCTTGGTGCTTATAAATCCTTGAACACATTACTAGTTTCATTGTGTTTATAATGTTATGGTTTGCTGTTCAAACCTTTGAACAATGACTACAAGTTAAAATATGAGATCTATGTGTGTGAAATAGGTCAAGTTGTTAGATGAATTTTTTAATGCATTCATTTCTCAAACCGTTTGCCTAACAAATAATGGATGGTCAAAAGGTAAATAGATGACATATGGTGATTGGTCCATAGGATGGTTGATTACTTGGCAGTTCTTATTGCAAAAGCCCTAACGAGGCAATTTTTCAATATTGTTGACCTTGCAAAGTTCATTAAATAGTTAGAGGTGATTATGTCTTAAATGAGTTCAATGGGAAGCTCTAATATTGTGGTGGTGAAAAGATCATTGTCCAGAGACTTCAGAGTGAGGATAAGTGCTGAGGAAGGCTAGTCAAATAGATGAGACATGTTAATTATAATTTAACTTTGTAATGATGTAAATGTAAACATTAAAGGGGGCACTTGGAAATAATGCTTAAATTATTAAATTTATAGATTTGGTTGGTTGTTTGTAGGAATTTCTTGAGATATTTTCTCAACAAGCAATTTCTTGATTGGAATCTGTTGGATCCCATGAGCACTACTTATGTGGCTTGAAATTTGGCTTTTATGGTAATTTAATAATTATTTGTGCATGTAACCTGTCCACCATCAATTCTAATCTAATCTCAAATATTCAATTCATCATTTAAAGTATCTTGGTAGTATTTTTACTTAAAACCGTCTTGCTTTTTAATTGTTTATCTATATTCTCCAAATATTTTTTTTTCATATATGTCTTATTAGGAACAATGTGAACACAAGAACATTCATGTGACCCAAATTAGATCGTTATATTATTTTACATCCATATTGGTTCTTTCAAAGAAGAAAAAGCAGAGGAATCAGTTCATAGGACCTCTTTTACTGATAAATCCTAGTTTGGTGAATTGGGGTCTGAAACCATCCAAAGGTAGTTTGAGGCATCGAGAATCACCTTAATTAGAATATATATGCTAAATTTAGGTTACTAAAAATTTGTCCCTTCTTCTTTGACCACCATACTCAGAGAGAATGCCACATCAGACCCCATTATTCATGGAAAATGGGCTAGACACATGATAATGATGAAAAGGACACTATAAGAGCTCATATTGTAACTCTAGTTAGGAGATGGAGTCAAACTCAACCACTGGTACGCTATTGGACTATGTTATAATTGAAGTAGTAAGAGGAAAAACTCCATTATATTCTAAAGTATTTTATTACATGGATGAGAAGATTAGTTGAGTGTCGATAGGGAGAGAGAAAACATATAGTTTTGTCCACTATATCATCCCACAAGAAACGAGCCTTGCTTCTTTTTACTTTTATCCATTTTTTATTAAGAGAAAGAGAGGAAAATAACCTCACCTTTCAACTAGGTTTTATACTGAAAGAGTTTTCAAGGTTATTTATTGTGTTAATTTTTGGTTTATTAGTTTCATTTTCTTGTGCCCATTTTCAACACAGTTATGATTGCATCTATATGTAATATATAATAATTAACAAATATAAAGATATGAGAAATAAACCCTCATATTGTAAATTTCATATATTCCAATATATTTTAGGGTGAATGCATGAAGATGGGCTACACTTTTGGGCCAAATGTGGCCATGAAATTTTAATTTTTTCCTCTTTTATCGAATTGAAGTGCTCGAAATTCATATAAGCACTGTGAATTTTGATTTGGAGTAAAAACAAAAATTGTAGAGAATTATGTTCTTGTCCTAATGAGATTTTTTTTGCAAAAATATTTAGTGTCTTATAATATGTCAATTTTCCATTACATGAAACGTTTTTCCTTGCAAATTTTCACACAGCTTAAGAGTTATATATATATTATCTACATGGAGAGATCTAAGTTTTTCATATTAAAAATATATTTTTATGAAAAATTGTATTTTTTTTATTATTTTTCGAAGTTGGTGAAGTAATATTTCAATTGCAATTTGTAGACACATGTATTCATGCAATGTTTTTTTCAACTATTTAAATAAATTGAGAAACCAAGAGCACCCTTTGAAGAGTTATCGTAAACTAAGATAGTGATATTTTTGAAAATTTTCATTGTGTATATTTTATAATATTGATTTTTCATTCAACCACTTTAAAATTGTTGAAAATATTTCAAGCATTATGTTTAAAATAAATTAGATAAAAAAATATCATATGAATTCAAAAGTGTCAAAGTCATATGCTATTGGATAGAGAGTTCCTTCCCAAATCCAAAATGATCAACTCTTCCACTTAAATACAAGTTTTGCTTGGAGTCTGTTAGGGTACAAAATGGCGTTGCAGAGAAAATTTCATAAGGGGAGCTAAAAGATTGTTTTTTAGGCCTCAACTACTTGATAGAGTGTTTGAAATTCAAATTTCAAATAGCTCAATCTAGTCCTTAACATTGTCGAACAAAGACTCGATGAAGCCTATCATAATTATCTAAAAAGGAGAAGAAAAAAAATGAAGCCTCTTAATACTTGTCTATAAGAGTGATAAAATTTATTTATTCCACAAAAATAATTTATAGAAATATTCAAATATACTTCAAAATCTAATTTTCCTTAGTTATATATCCAAATTTTATTTTATTTTAGCAAGAAAACCAGTGTAATAATACATGGATAACTTTCTATAAAATATTTTAACATTACTCTTTCAATTTTGAAATTATTAAAAATGCTAATTTGTTTATTGTATTTATTTAAATATAAATATTTTTAAACTTAATCATTTATAATTTTTTATGTAAAAATTTTCAAATTAAAAATAAAAGAAAATCAAACTATAAATACATATAAAAAAATCAACAAACAAAACTAAACTAAATTTTATATATTATTATTTTAAAAAATAATTCCATATGCACGTTTAAATCTAGATTATTCAAATTCAAATTAGTAAATAATGTTTTAAAAATTTATGATTTCCTTATTTTCTTATTATTTTAAAAATATATATATTGCAAACCTAAGTTCAAAGTAAAATTTCCTATATATACTCCGCAATTGTGCGGACTGAAGAAATAATAGAAGTGCAATCACATTTTACAGGTTGAGAGAGATGTATAACTACACATTTCATCCATTACAACTATATTAATTATAAATTACATGTATTACAACTATATTAATTTCCTTTCCAAGACAAGTGGACATTATTGTGTTAATATATAAATATATAATATATATATATATATATATATATATATAATATATATATTATATATATATATATATTTGGAGATTTCTTTTCCAAGTTTTCTAAACTTTAAGATAAGTTTCTATCCTTAAAATTTTCGTTGGCCTAAGTGGCTATTGTCTAAGAGGGGAGTGGAGCACAAGATCCAACTATTGTTGAACTCCCCATTACCAAACATTGGGTTGTATAGCAAATCTATTATCAAGGAAAGTGAGGTGAATTAAAAGTTGTAGAATCTACTAGAACAAGTTGTCATTTGAATAAGTGCCTCACTAGGTTGGTCACCCATCATCATTGTGAAAAATAAGGACAAGGTATTGTGGATGTGTATTTATTACAAGGTGTCAAACAAAATTACACTCAAGAATAGGCACCCCCTACCTAGGATAGATTATTTTTTGAAGCAGTTGCATGAAGCCAAATACTTCACTGTGATAGACTTAATGTTTGGATATCATTGTGTTTAGTTCAAACAAGAAGATATCTATGAGACCACATTGAACATCAAGAAAGGTTTGCATGAGTCCTTAGTGTTGTCAATTTTCATATGTAATCCACCAATTTTATTTATCAGGTTAATGATTGATATATTGCAACCTATTATACATTCTTTTGTTATTTTATGTTTGGATGATATATGTGAAAATTTCAAAATTTAAATTTTAACATGGTATCAAAGCAAGATTGATCAGGTGGGAAGCTCAATAGTGAAAGGAAAAAAACATCGAAATTGAGAGGGAGTCAAGCAATGTCATTTCCAAATCTGCATGGAGGCTCGTTTAGCATATCAAACTTCTAAGAAGAGGGATTGATTTTTCTAGTGTAGGAGGCAAAAAATTTTTGTAGAGCCTAGGAGAAATGTTAGTAGGAAATAGCGAAGTCGGCATGAAATTGTGGTGAAGCAGTTCTAATTTTCACTAAGAAAATTCCTTTCTTGAGCGCAGAAGGGTTTTTCTGTAGCAGAATTATTATCGAGTGGAAGAAACATGCACACACAAAGGGAAATATCTCTCAGTAGGTTTTGAATTTTAGAGATATTTTTTTCCTGTTGCAAATTTGCAAGAGTTGTGGGTAGAAATTCTCACTCCAGATTGTATTGCTTGTAGAAAACTTGGCAGCCGAGCATGGGGAAAGAGGTATATTTTTTACCATATTCATAAATAGCTAGATCTGCGCTTAGAGATCATGATCGGTTGGAGGGAGCCTCCAAATTTGTCATTTGGAAGTCTAGGATTTCCTTCCTACTGGATGAACATGGCCTGAAAGCCTATGTAGGTAATGTGGTGACAGTACCCCAAGGTTTAGATCAGATAAAGGACTATAGTAAGGAGATGGTGAAGGTGAAGAGATTGATCATGGATGGAGTTTGGAACTATGTAGTCTCACATGTGGAGAAAAAAGAAATGACCAAGGAAATGTGGTTTGCTCTCATCAAGATATATTAGAAGACTTATGAGAAACTGAAGGTTTTCCTATAAGAGAAGTTAAGAAGCATTAAGAGGATGAAGGGTGAAGTTATATAATCCTTCCTCACTAGGATTTATGAAGTCTTTGATTAGCTTGTAGTCATTGGGGAGGCACCCCAACCAATAGATCTTGTGTGTTTGGCACTCAATAAAGTATTAGAGAAGCAATAGGTGTTTGACAAAAGTATCTTGGGAAGAGACACATTGCTTAGTTAGGACCAAATCAAACACGCAACTGCAGGACTTAAGGAGAGCTCTACTAAAGATCATGATCAATAGGAGAAACAAAAAGGGCATGAAGGGTAAGAAGGAAGAGCACAATTTGGCCTTAGCTTCGAAGGATCCCAACCAAGGATAGGGTGAAAATAAGAAGAAAAATTACCTATCTAAGGTTAAATGCTTCAGGTGTGGTGATCTTGGCCACTACATTATAGAGCGTCCTCTTTTAAGGAAGGACAATTAGGAGAAGCAATACCAAGTGACAATTTCTACACATATATATAAGTTGTCATCCAATATGGAGGAAGATTTCATGATGTTTGAAGCTATACCACCACGAGAGAGGTGGGTTCATATGGAATTATATTTTGAGGGTTGTAGAGGTTCGAGCAGGACCCTTGAGGTGTCCTCCTCAAGGATGATTACCTTGCTATAGGGGCCCAGAGTATTTATTAGTAAGATGGATCAGTGTCGGTTGATGTAGTTAGATTCTAGAGTGCAAATTGTAGAATAGTTGCAGTCAGGTGTTGAGGATTGCACATTAGTGTTAATAGTAGGCCAGGTGGATTAGTAGAAAGTTAGCAACAATCCAGATTCTTCAATGGAAAATGCAGAGGCTAGTAGCATTGAGATGTTTAGGAAAAGAATTCATCATAAAGACAATTAATTCAATATTGAGGATGCTTCTCAGTTGCATTAGTTGCAGTTGCTGCAACAACAGATCAAAAGGCATTGTGTTTCAAATGTAGTGTTGGTAGCAATATAACAGTGTCAGCAGTAGCACAAATGCAACACCAAAGTTACCCACTGGTTGGTTGGAAGTATCTAGATATCAATAGTTTATACAGAGGGTGATATAGAGATAGGGTGTTGTAGTAGTAGTGCAACACTAAAACACCTTTCTTGCTAAGAGGATTGTTAGTTTTTATAGCATCGTAAGTGTTATAGTTTTGAAAATTTTTAGACAGGCTAAAACATAAGAGTTCTCCATAAGCTAGAAATTGTTTCTAGAAATTCTACCTCAAAGTGTCTCAATTAGATTATTAGCCCTATTTTAAATATTTCGTAAGTCTAAACTTAGGAAAACACGCTTGAGATCGACTTCCTTGTAGAGTTAAATTTTCTAGAGGGTACAAGCAGTTGCCAGAAGAGTTTGAGGTTCTAAAGGGAAGCATAGATAGAGATTGGCATAGATACTGAGGCTGGAGGAATATTTTCTAGATCTAGTGAGTAATTTGTAGAGAGGCTAAGATTTTCTCTAAAAGGATGCACAAAGGAATTACAGACATTCAAGTGAGCAGTTCGATTTTCTTGGAGGGGATGATGTTTTCAGTTCCAAAATCCGAGAAGAGTTTCCAAAGGGCTAGAGATGTATTTTCCTAGTTAGCGACACGCATGAAGGCTAGATTAGTAATCGATTTAGGCAACACTTGTGACATGCAGCTCTAGAGTGATGTAGAGCCTATGCAGGCCAATTTGGAAAACTAGTTTTTAAAGGGAAGTCAAGGGTCAGGATTGCTTGGAGAGATTGTAATTTCCCTCAAATAATTTTTTCTAGTATTTTCTCTACACGATTGCCATTTTTTGACATGAAGATTGTACTCAGATTATTTCATTGCTACATAAAATTAAAAACCCTTAGCTACTTCACCAGTTTTCCCATGTTGAGTTTTTCGGGAACTTTTGTCCAAAAATATTTGTGTTAACTTTTATGTGTGCTAATATTTCTAATTTTCTAGAGATATTATTTTCCACAACATTTTCATGAATATTGCAGTGTATTTATTTTTTTGTTGTCATAGGAAGAAACTACTAATTTAATTAGCAATTAGAGGAAATAATACCAACTATTGCAATAGGATCTCAAACTTGAAATTTTCACATGGTATCAAAGTTAGGTTGATCATGTGTGATGCTTAGTACGGAGTCTGGCAGCAAAATTTCTAGATTTTCATAGAGGTTGGGTTAGTGGATTGAGTTGTTGGGAAAAGTGCTCTATTTTTCTAGTGTAGGAGGTGAGATATTTTCACAAAGTCTAGGAGCAGTGCCAGTGGGATGTAGCGAAGCTAGAAAGCAGTTTCGGTGAAGCAGATCAATTTTTTGCTAAGAAGATTCTTTGCTTGAGTGCAAAAGGGTTTTGTAGCAGTAGACTCAACGTTGGGTGAAAGGGAAAGGCACGTGCAAAAGGAAATTTATTTTAGTGGTTTTCATGTTTTAGAAATATGATTTTCCTATTGCATATTGGTAGGATCTTTAGGCATAATTTCTCACTCCAAAAGGGAGTGCGTGTAGCATACTCAACAACCGAGTAGGGGAAAGAGTGGGATTTCTGACTAGATTTAGAAATTGCCAAAACTGGGCTTACAGATTAGGACAGGTTGGACGAAGCCCCCAACTTTGTCATATGGGAGGCTAGGATGTCCTTCCCACTAGAAGAACATGGTCTTGAAGCCTATGTAGATAATATGGTCGCCATACGCCACGATGTAGATCAAATAAAGGAGTATAGGAAGGAGATGGTGAAAGAAAAGAGATTGACCATAGATGGAGTCCAGGACCATGTAGGCTCACATGTGGTAGAGAATGGAATCTCCAAGGAAATGTGGGATGTTCGCGTTCAGCTATATTAGAACACTTTTGAGCAATGGAATATGTTCTTGCATGAGAAGATGAGAAGTAGCGAGATGATGAAGGATGAAGGCATAAAATCCTTCCTCACCAAGATTCAGGAAGATTTTTATCATCTTGCAACTTTTGAGGAGGCACCTCGACTGAAAAACCTTATGCATTTGGCCCTGAATAATGTCTTAAAGGAGTGGCAGGTGTTTTTCCAAGGTATCTTGGGCAAAGACACACTAACTAGATGGGACCGAAACAAACTCCAATGACCAAGATTAAACCTTAGATAATGGATGAGGCAATATCTGCATCGATCCATGTTATTTTCTATAGGATTCACACCTTTCTCAATTAATATTGATTAATTAAGCCATTTATTGTAGTGTTTTTTGCTCAAGGTGTACGAAAAGAAAAAACTTAAGAATGTAGATGACAAACAATGTCAACAATATAAATGGCTACTAAACATTATAGATATGCATCAACTGATAGAAACAAAACCTGCCAAAGTCTTGATCTATGCCACAATCATAGTTAAACATGAAAATGAAGTAGTAATAAATGTGGGTAACCCCAATAATCCAATGGAAATCAGATATACAAAGAATAGATTTTATTAAATAACTCCTGTGAAGGGAAAAATAGATGTTACCACTCCCCCTCTATGGGATGGGTTCTTAGCTATTCTCAAAAGTATTTAGTTTGTGTAGAGTCTCTCTCCTCTATAATGTGTAAACACAACAAAAGAAAATGTTTAAGCTCAATGGGAACTCAAATGGAAGAAAAATGGTGTGTGACAGTGATAATAATTAGAGTTACAGCAGTGAGTGCAACAATGAAAATAATCAAAAGTGAATAATGAATGGAAAACCCATCTATTTATAACAAAATATTGAGTCATACTCGAATAATGAGAAATAATAAAATATTATTAACCCCATTCTTGGGACAACCACTTGGAATATTTTATTATATTTGGTTAGCAGGGAAAACGTATTTAAACTTTTATTTAGAAATAATAAATAAATAAATGATTTATTTATGATCTCAAGAAATTGGTTAGTTAATAATAAACAAATAATTATTTATTTAATTATTCCTGAGGGATTTACAAATTTGACAAGGAATAATAATTAATTATTCCTAGAGAAAAATAAGATAACTAATAATTTATTTGTTCATTTTTCATAACTAGGTCAAATATGATGAGGAATATTAATTAAACAATGGTTTAATTAATTATTCCTAGAAGATAATTAAATAAAGAATGATTTATTTATTTATTCTTCATGGGTTTAATTATAAATTAATTTAACAAATGTGGTTTATTAAGTAATTTCTCACAATAAAAGAAATTTCACTATTGTAAAATTGGACTTACATGGCGTACTTGGATCCATCTAGTAAATTAAGCTAGATGAGCAAAATGTATGACTGAAGTACATTCTAAAGATAAAGTCACTAGACAATGAAGTGGAGTCACAGAGAGAGAGAGAGAGAGACCAATAGAGCTGAAGCGAAAAAGGATTGGGATAAAGGGGGCAAGACCAATGCAAGTCTCCTTTTATGTTGTGGTACCAGATCTCAGGTAGGCAGGGGAGGCATACGAATACCCAACGATATAAATTAGTACAAAAATAATGATGTCCCAAGAAAAATAAAACTAAGCAATGGAGTACATGTTGAATGGTACATGACATGCTAGCATAACTAAGCCATAAAATAATGCAATGTGTCCAATATACGTAATGCATTTGGAAAAATATGAGCGAGCACTGAATAAAGTAATATCCAAGCACATGAGATATAATGACCCTTCCTTCAAAAAATGGGTGGGTGGGAGGGTAAAACAATCGAAGAAGCCCTACTGAACAAGGAAGGGCTATGCAAAATTGAATGGAGCATCTGAAGGAGATGTGCATGCTATGAACAATGTGATAAGTAGGAACTGAAGTGATTAAATATAGGGAATTTCATTTGAGTTTATAGCATAATATGAATGCATCTCGACATGTGAGGGGCTACTTGAAGGGCCACCCCCTAATGAGGTCTAAAACATCTCACAAAAGCCCAGGAATCACTGGTACAATCTGCTACATCACTAGACCATCAAGCGTATGAATCAAAAGCAAGAAAAAACCAAGTAAAAGGGAAATAATGAGTCCCTCTACTCAATCTAAGGTAAAAAACAAGAATGGAAGCTGGAACCAAGATACACCACTCTCTAGGCCATTCTTTTGGAATAAATCAATCAATGTCAACATAATAGGGCCTGCGATAGGTGAGGTAATGAGGATCCTCAACTAAGGCATGAGGGAAAATAGTAATGTGACTAATGGACTTACACTAGGGAAAATGGAAAATGTGGGACTGAGGGACAAACAAACGACTTCCCTCGTTAGAGCATAAAGTGCATGGTTGACTTGGCAGTGTTTGACTCAACTCCGGAGGGGATGGGGGACAACATGACTGGAGGCCAAAATTGGCAACACAAGATGAAAAATATGAAAATATGGATGGAATACTATGACATGATATAATGGTGTGTGAGACAGACTCCATGGATGCAAAGGTAGCGGATGCTCTCGACAAGGGTGACTCGATGATGCTGCCACACATAATAGGCCTAGTGGAAACCATGAAAGCATGTATAAATGATGGTTACTGATGACAAAAATTGACATGTGAGGTGACAAGCACCAAGGGGAGGTGGTCCCCAAAGGAGAAGTGTCTCATATGAAGGCATTCGATATTGAGAGGTGACGAAGTGACCCTTCTTGGAAAAATGACTTCCAGGTGAAATGTAAAATCATCAAAATAGAAAAAGACCCTTTATAATACTCAATGAGAGATTTCCAGTAGTGTTGACAATTCGTCAAACTGGGCTATGGTTTGGTCACAATGGGCAACATAAAATTCTGAATTTTTCTATGAAAGGACATTTTCCCTCCAATTAGAATTCACTTGCTAAGTGAGTTGTGGTGAATTTGGAGAGGAGGAAAAGGCCATAAATATTGTGGAGATTGTAGCAAAAAAATCAACCATTGAAATTAGGATCTGCGACTTTCAGGTAGGTGGCCTTACTCATCTCTTCAATTTCAGTGTTTTGTTTCCTAAGTTTTAGCGCCTTGTAGCTCCTTGAGAGACCCGTACTCATTTTCACAGTTGCATCACACTGTTTGGGTCCAAAAGTGTGATCTAGCTCATAGGAAATAGGTGAAAACCTATGAGTTTGCTCTTTCTGGGCAGAAAACTCTGATTTTGGGCTAAAAAGAGGGGTGGTCTACTGGCTTGGTGAGGGTCGTAGGTCTATCAGTGTAGACCAGTGTTTTCTTCTCTGAACTGACAAGACATGTGGTGTTTTGCAGGCATAGCAGAGCTAAAAATAAACTAGCATGAGTAAGACATGGATACCCTTCGAACATATATTCAGAGGGATCAAGGGGTTTGAGGGGCATTTTCTCGCTATGGGGTTCTCAAGTTGGTATAGAAGCCATTGATGAGTGTAGTTGAGCCCTTGATATCAAGAATTGTGAGCTATTGGGATCTAGACCAGGCGGTCTTTATAGTTATGGGGCACAAGATCGAGCTCACATTAAATGATATTTATTTCTTGACTAGACTCCCTTCCCTAGGGGTGGTGGGGAATATACATCCGGTTTTGCCTTATTGGAGGAACATTACAGAGTTTAGGGAGCACCATTTTCCATGGGATGTGTGTGTGAACGACACGACCATCTTGATTGGTGATGTAGACCATCTAGAGACACGGTTTGTTGCTGCAGCTATGCTATGTGTCTTGGGTATCCAGGCATTCCACCACATCATTGGTGGGCAAATGATGTTGGTTGAGAGTGTTTTGGGAGGGACCTACTACGGGTGGGCCCAAATGATGTTTTCATTGGTGAAACAATAGTTAATTCTGTGCAGGAGGTAGTTGAACCATGACTATGATTTGCATACAATGTTGTGTGCATTCTTATTTGAGAAGATACCCACCATCCGTCCTCATGTAAAGATCTGAGATGGGGTCCCATGAGAGCCCAGGATGCGCCGCTGATGGAAAAAACTATAGAGAGGAGGAAGAGTGGGAGTCAGATGGATGTTCTGACGTGAGTTTTTTGCATACTGGGATCAAATGCCCCTCTACATTGACGATTACCCTTATAGCAGTATGAACTATCAGGCTGATCAAGGCTTACCACTTCCACTTGAGAGAGCATGGGGACTAGACAGTAAGTGTTAAGTTGCTATTTTTATGGTGCATTTCATATTTTTATCACATGTATATGGTATTGAGTGTAAAATATGTGTTATGCAAACATAGCACCTATAAAAACTAGCAGGATATATAGGATGAGCCGCAGTGCTTGGGGCTGCAGACCGGCAGACATCGTCATCACATCAGGGTCCAAAGGATAGTGCAGTACTCACTGATCTACATTGTAGTTGTTAGGTACTCTTGACCAGAGTTTCTGAGCACAGATGGTATTAGTTAGACGATCCATAAATAGATGAGTGCACTGACCCTCCCTCAAAGTGGTGAGGTATCATGTGGCGCATGGTGATGGCTAGTGAGGCAGTACATGATCTACGTCTAGGTGGAGTAGGGCCTTTGGCACAAGATCTGTCAGATAGTGAGTAGAGATGGGGACATGTGGGTCCCTTTGGTTTTGATGTTTGGAACATGTTATGGGCATGTCTGATGTATTTATATCTATGGGCTCAAAACACTTGTATGCTTTATGTGATACATAATATGATTGTGCAATCTATACGATGATGACTATTCGCCATGTGTTATGTTTATGGTTGTCTTTTGTGGTATACATGTGATAAATGTCAATCTAGAATTTTATTTGTAATGGTATCTACATAGTTATTTTTGGCTCTAGGAACATGACTGAAAGTAATGGTTTCAAATTCATGTACCAACGACTTAACTAGTAAGTATTTTCTAAATAGTACTTGGTTATGCACATCATAGACACCATTCAATTGCATGACAAGTAGCAAGGAATCTAAACAAACGTGAAGATGAAGGATGCAATGAGCAAGGGCATCGACTTACAAACCTATCACTACATCATATTCAACCTAGTTACTGGTGGAAAATCCAATGCAAACACTGTTAGAAAGGACTAACGTATGCAAGGGGGTAAAAATGGCCCAACTGTTGAGGCTATATTCCTAGAGAAATGACTCACACTGTCGGCATGACCGATATACAATGTGGATGACAGATCCATCTGAAATGTGCAAAAGACAATGAATGAGATGATGCAACCTACCTAACTTCATGATAGAGATAACATCATGTAATTCAAAGTGATATGCTATGAGAAAATTTTCATGAGTTAGAGTGCACTGGAAGAATTAGGAATGAAATGGCCTTCAGAATCCTCCAAAAGCTATGCCCCTTTGCCTAAGTGCAAGGGTAGTCAAGGGTAGACATAAATTCGATGATGCCCTTATGAAAATGGAAGATGGGAGGATGGGAGGAAGACTGACTACATGATGTGGCGGTGGTAACCATTGTATCAACCTGAGAGAGAAGGTTGACATACTCATCATCTAGAATGCAATCTTGAGACCTAGGATTATGTTGAAAGAGGTTCAATATAAGAACACGTAGAAACCTCATAAAGGTTTGCCTCGAAGGAACTCAAGAATGACGATAGGTAAAGGATATGGCCCATGGAGTCCATCATCTCAACATTGGGGGAAAGGATCATGATGGTGGGACTAGAGTCCCCTTGTTCTATTTTACTAGTGGTACCAGAATCCATAGGGAGAGGAGTACGTCATCCACCATGAATGGCCTCGTATCCGCAAAACGCATCAAGGCAATCACATAATTCGTCGAGATGAGGGAAACAATGGGAATAGTGACCATACTAATTGTACAAGGCATAAGGGGGATTTGTGCGCAACATTCTAAGTCTCTTAGCTAGTCCTGGTAAGGTAATCTAGACCTTGGGGATATTTCATTCACGAAACATTTCATGAACCAAAGATTTGAGATGAGGAAGCTTAGGACAATTATTGGTGGCATGCTCAACAACATTACATAAAGCACATGGAGATGAGGGCTTTAGGGTCTTGGGGTTGGAGGAGCTTGGGGAGCCTTGTCCTTAGGTTCTTTCCTCTTAGCTTTCCCCCCTATGGATGATTTCACAAAAGGAGTGGGTCCTACTGAGGGTGCAATGGAGCTGAAGCAGTGAAAGGGGTCAGAGGGACTGGTTGAACCAGGGTCAAAGCATGATAAGATCTTAGTTGAGTAGGCAGAGTACTTGCAAGGGGATCAATGTACCATATGTAGAAATTCCCACTTGTAGATCACCTGATAATGCAATATACTAAAGAAAAATACTTGATCTACTTCTACAACGAATTTAGCAGAAGCTTAATCGAACATGAGAAACATCAATAAGAACACATATAATTGATATGGAGAAATCAATCAGACATAACGTAGAAGAAATAACCTAGGGAAAGCCTCAGCCTAAAACCCCAACTCTATATAATCATACAAGTGGAAATATAGCCAGTATTACAAAACAAAATCAACTCAAAAGCCATCATGCTTTCTTTGCAATACTTCTGCTGCTCATAGACAGTCAAAGGCCTCTATTCAACCTCTCGTCTGCCCTCCAAGCCTCCTATTTCTTTGCTCAATTTTGATTGGGGTCCAATGTAGCCACTTGTGTGCATTGGACTCTTCACACACTCATTAACCTCTCGTCCAACTACGAATTCCTAAAGGAGATAAATCCTCATCATGGATCAACTTCCTTTATAGGAAGAATATCCATCCAACTAATATTACACTGTCCCTTTTCTGATCTCAACTGGGTCTCTGTCTAAACTGACATGCATGAGTTATTCATGAGATAATCTTCAATTATCTGAAGTGCAACAGTTATATGAAAGCATGCATTAACTAACTGAACTCACATTAATTTAAACAAACTATTTAAATCAATATAAAGTGGACTTGACTCTGTTAACTGAGCAACTAATTACAACTCAAATTAGAACTCATCCTTATCTCTTTAACTAATGGATAAATTCCTCAATTAATAGATAAACCGTTGCATGTCCTCACATAGACTTCATGTTTGATTTTTCACAACTAATTAACTCATGGTGAATTAATTAATTTATTTTAAGACAATTTTTAAGTTCAAATTCAAATTTTACTTCCTATTTCTAGTCTAGGGACTAACTAAAATAGGAAGCCATACTGAACTGCTAAAAATAAAATGTTATTTTTAGCACTTCTATTTTTCATTCCCTGTTGCCCAATCCATCACTAGTACTCAAACTGCTATTTATAGTAGTGTTATTTTTAAGAATTCTATTTTTAACATTTCTTGTTACCATTTTCAACACTTCATCTCAATAAGAAAGCCTTCAACTCGAACTTGATCCTATACCTTTGGAATGTTCTGCATCCAACACTTCTACCAAGTCGTTGCTCCAACAACTCTAGAAACAAAAACAAAAAGCTCACAACTGACCTCTCTGTTGGGCTAAAAACATACTCTGATGCTAAAGCTCTATTTGCTACTGAAAAGTGCTCCCTCTCTCACCTCTAAGATGCTATAGCACTCCATGCATCTCACATTGTTGTACACCTCTCTGTGTCATCCTGCATTGGTGCAACACTCCTGTGCCTCTCACATTGTTGCAGCCTGCTAGCTCTACACAGTCCTGGGACTCCTACACTGTAGTTCTCTCTGTTGCTCCATCCACATATGCCTCTCCCCAATCAGTGAATCCTGCTACTCCTCATCGAGGCTTTTGTAGCAAAGTCAAATCAAAGAGGTTGGGTAACTCAAGGATCATGCCCCTATTCTGGCCTTTTTGGGACAATCACTCCACATCGCCCCACCTCCTACTTGGAGGTATGGATACATGTGATCCCTCTGGCCACCTGGCTCGAAAGTTCCCCCTACTGGAGGTCTCTACTTGATCTCCTCTCAACTTCTCTAGTTGCGGCTGCTCCACAACCTCCTGAGGCTACTTCACCAATTGTGGCTCCTCCACAATTTTCTGAGACTTCTTCTAGCGCTGCATGTTGAGAGGTAATTTACTCTCCCTCTCAACCACCAAGTATCTAACCTTTGCCTTTATCCTCGAGGCTATGCATGCATCTTGTACCTCAAGTGCATATAGCTTCTTGGCTAGCACACTGATCTATTTCACATTTCCCGCCATGACAAAATTTTCTAAAAAAAGAGCTAATTTTAAATTAGCGATATCTACCTCATTCGAACTCCGATTCAGCCGATTCTTTTTTTGAATTTGGGTATTTTTTCCCAAGGAATCCAAGTTTTTTATTTTTTTTTGAAAATATTGTACAAAAATTTTCAGATCTTCTCTGCCTCAAAACTTTGAAATCTCCTCTCAGTATAATGTTCTTCCTTGATCACCTTTGCTCGGATACCATGTAGAAATTCCCACTTGTAGATCACCTGATAGTGCAATATACTAAAGCAAAATACTTGATCTACTTCTACAACAAATTTAGCAGAAACTTAATCAAACATGGGCAACATAATTAAGAACACTTATAACTAATATGGAGAAATCAATCACACATAACACAAAAGAAATAACCCGGGGAAAGCCTTAGCCTAAAAGCCCAACTTTGTATTATCGTACAAGTGGAAATATAGCCAGTATTACAAAAGAATTAGCTCAAAAGCTATCCTACTCTCTCTCGAATACCTTTGTTTCTCATAGATAGTCAAAGGCCTCTATCTAACCTCTGGTCTACACTCCAATCCTCCTATTTCTTTGCGTAATCCTGATCAGGGTCCAGTGTAGCCACTTGCGTGAATTGGCCTCTTCACACACTCACTAACCTCTTATCCAACTACGAAGTCCTAAAGGAGATAAATCCTCATCATGGATGAGCTTTCTCTATAGGAAGAATATTCATCCAACTAATATTACACTGTCCCTTCTCTGATCTCAACTGGGTCTCTATCTGAACTGACATGCATGAGTTATTCATGAGAGAATCTTTCGTTATCTGAAGTGCAGCAATTATATGCAAGCATGCATTAACTAACTGAACTCACATTAATTTAAACAAATTGTTTAAATCAATTTACGTAGACTTGACTCTATTAACTGAGTCAACTAATTACAACTCAAATTAGAACTCATCCTTATCTCTTTAACTGATGGATAGATTCCTAAATTAATAGATAAATTGTTGCATGTCCTCACATAGACTTCATGTTTGATTTTTTCACAACTAATTAACTCATGGTGAATTTATTAACTTACCTTCAAATAGTTGTTAAGTTCAAATTCGAATTTTACCTCCTATTTCTAGTCTAGGGACTGACTAAAATAGGAATCTATAGTGAACTGCTAAAAATACAATACTATTTTTAGCACTTCCATTTTTCATTCCCTGTTGCCCAATCCAGCACTCATACTCAAACTATTATTTACAGCAGTGTTATTTTTAGCACTTCCACTTTTAGCATTTCTTGTTGCCATTTTCAACACTCCCTCTCAACAAAAAAGGCATCAAATTGAACCCGATCTTGTACCTTTGGAATGTTCTGCATGCAACACTTATACCAAGTGTGGTTGCTCTAGCAACTCTAGAAACAAAAAAAACTCCCAACTAACCTCTCTGTTGGGCTAGAAATATACTCTGATGTTGAAGCTCTATCTGCTACTGACAAGTTCTCCATATTTGACCTCTGAGCCTCTACAACACTCCATGCATCTCGCACCATTGCACACCTCTCTATGCCATCCTGCACTGGTGCAACACTCCTATGCCTCTTGCATTGTTGTAGCCTACTAGCTCTACACAGTCTTGGGAACTCCTGCACGGTAGCTTCCTCTGCTACTCCATCCGCATCTATCTCTACCCAATTAGTCATTCCTGCTACTCCTCATCGGGGCTCCTATAGCAAAGTCAAATCAAAGAGGTTGGGTACCTCAAGGATCCTTCCCTTATTCTAGCATTTCTGGGACGATCACTCCACATCACCGAACCTCCTAGCTAAAGCTATGGATGCATGTGATCCCTCTGCTCACCTGGCTCAAAAGTTCCCCCCATTGGAGGTCTTTGCATGAGTAGATGTCTCTACTTGATCTCCTCTCAGCTTCTCTAGTTGTGGCTACTCCACAACCTTCTGAAGTTGCTTCACCAATTGTGTCTCCTCCACAATTGTCTGAGACTTCTTCTAGTGCTGCATGTTGAGAGCTAATTTACTCTCCCTCTCAACCACCAAGTATCTAACCTTTTCCTTTCTCCTCAAGGCTTTGCATGCATCTTGTACCTCAAGTGCATACGTGTTCTTAGCTAACACACCAATTTGTTTCATATTTCCCACCATGACGAAATTTTCAAGAAAAAGAGCTTATTTTAAATCAGCGATATCTCCCTCATCCAAACCCCAATTCAGCTGATTGTTTTTTTGAATTTGGGTATATTTTTCGCAAGAAATCAAAGTCTGCTATTTGTTTCTGAAAATTTTGTACAAAAATTTTCAAATATGCTCTTTAAACTCTTAGCGCAAAACTCGAAACTTTGAAATATTCTCTCAATATACTATTCTTCCTTGATCACCTTTGCTCTGATACCATGTAGAAATTCCCACCTGTAGATCACCTGATAATGCAATATTCTAAAGCAAAATAATTTATCTACTTCTACAACCAATTTTGTGGAAGCTTAATCGAACATGAGCATCATCAACAAGAACACATATAACTGATATGCAGAAATCAATCACACATAAAACAGAAGAAATAACCTGGGGAAAGCCTCAGCCTAAAACCCTAACTCTATATTATCATACAAGTGGAAATATAGCCAGTATTACAAAATGAATCAGCTCAAAAGCTATCGTACTCTCTCTGAAATACCTTTGATGCACACAGATAGTCAAAGGCATCTATCTAACCTTTGGTCTGCCCTCCAAGCCTCCTATTTCTTTTCACAATTCTGATTGGGGTCCAATGCAGTCACCTATGTGAATTGGCCTCTTCACACACTCATTAACCTCTGATCCAACTATGCAGTCCTGAAGGAAATAAATCCTCATTATGGATGAGCTTCCTTTATAGGAAGAATATTCATCGAACTTAGAGTACACTGTCCCTCTCTGATCTCAACTGGACGTATGTCTGAAATGACATGGATGAGTCATTCATGAGACAATCTTCAGTTATTTGAAGTTCAACATGTATATGCAGGCATGCATTAACTAACTGAACTCAAATTAATTTAAACAAACTGTTTAAATCAATCTAACTGGAATTCACTCTGTTAACTGAGCCAACTAATTACAACTCAAATTAGAACTCATCCTTATCTCTTTAATTGAAGGATAAATTCCTCAATTAATAGATAAATTGTTGCATGTCCTCACATAGACTTCATGTTTGATTTTTCACAACTAATTAACTCATGGTAAATTAACTAATTTATTTTCAAATGGCTGTTAAGTTCAAATTCAAATTTTACTTCCTATTTCTAGTCTAGGGACTGATTAAAATAGGAATCCATACTAAATTGCTAAAAATAGAATGCTATTTTTAGCACTTTCATTTTTCATTCCCTATTACCCAATCGAGCATTGGTACTCAAACTGCTATTTATAGCAGTGCTATTTTTAGAACTTCTATTTTTAGCATTTCTTGTTGCCATTTTCGACACCATACTGGGATCCCCAAAGCCATATTAGGGAGGATTAGCAAAGCCATGACAAGGACATAAAATATTCCCATAGGAGGAAATAAGAAGGTATCCCGCCTACATGGTAATGTCCCAGTGAAATAGCTCCTGGGTTGTTGAGACCTGGAGGAACAGTTCCTAGTGGGAAGATAGTGGAGGTACCCAAAAATGGAGTAGGTCTTGGGGGTTAGATCTGGATGGCTAGGCTGAGAGGGTAACAACATGATGTTGAGGTGCTAACTGTTGATCAGATGTATCAAACTACTTGTGAGTAGCCAATGATGCTTCTAACATGCAAACACTCAAAGATCTAGGCTTTGATATCAGAGGGGGAGGACCAGGGAAAGCACCCAACAATGAGGAATCTTTGTAGACTCGAGGTGAAACATCGATAGATTTTTTATTAGATATTGATGAGATAATAGACTTAGGGGAGGTAACACATGTCTGCTCGGTCAACTGATCGATGGTGATGATATTCCCTTCATGGGGGAAGCATATCTTGGGGAAAACCACAGAAGCAATGGCTGACATGGCATAAGTGTAACTACAAACCAAGGGAACATTTTAATCTAAAGGGGCATCACTAACCTCAATATCTCCATGGGTAGTCTTGCCCGCAAGAGTCACTGGACAACTGCGATACATGCTGAGAGGCTGAGAGGAGTGACCATCCCAAGCACGCAAAGTGATGATGGATGGGGGCAACTCAAGAGACTTAAGTTGTTTCCAAATGGCAACAGACATCACACAAGTGGATGCACCTTCATCAATAATGCATCAAGAGATGATGGCATTACAAACTCAGACTGGTATCTAGAAAGCAATGGATGAAGGTATTAGGGGATGTTCAGATGTATCAACTAGGAAGACAATCAAACAATTGTCAGAAGGATCTACTACACCCAAAGTAGTAAGTAGAGCTTTCTTTTGAGATAGGCATGACTAGAGGACTTACAATGTCAACATGGCCACAGGTGATTGTACCAAGTAATCTACTATATTATATGTATGGGTAGTTCAATTAGAAGCCATGTTATGGCGTAATGGTCACTCAGGGATCTTTGGAATTACCTCAAGTCTAGGCCGAGGGATCTGTAACGGGCCATTTGGTGTCATAAGAGGCTTAGTAGATGCTTTGGTTTTTGACTCAATGGCAGATGAATTCAATTGCTTCTCATATTGACGTGATCGAGTTTGTAGGTTGATATCACAGGGATTGACCTCATTAAAATTCATCATCAGGATTGGTATTCACGAAGACCAAAAGGTTGGCGGGATGGGATGCTTGACCTCACTGAGGTTGAGTAGCAACAAATCCTTGTTGAGGGAAAGGATTTGCAAGCACTGTTGGTTGAGATGGCATAGGATTATAAGGTGATTACTGGATGGGCAGTGGACCTCAAAAAGCTGCTTGAGCTTCCGATATTTGGTGCATCTCGGGTAAGATAGGACACTCATGTGTATAATGGCCATGTACACCACAACATGCACAAGGCTTGTTCATGCTGATAGCCTTGTTCTTCTTGGGTTGACTATCTTGTTGCTAGTTGTTGGTGTTAGGCTAGTTCCCCTGGGGTTCACTAGGTTGATTACCTGCATTACCCTGGTTACCATTGTTACCTTTCCTCTTATCCTTTTTCTTTGAATTATGGGGATTGATTGCACTTTGTTGTGAAAAAACTTGACCCTGACGGGGTAGTGGCTATTGGGGCTGAGGATGCATGGGAGGTTGCATCGCTAATGCTTGAGGGGCTGGAGCATTCGACTATGCATAGGGAGGAGAAACGATTTGGTAGACAAGTTGGGAATTGGCTGGCCATGAAAATAGGTTGATAGCAGGAGGGGCGTAAGTGTTGGAGGAACTGGTGCCCCCCTACGAATAGCAAAAACTTTGTTGAGTGTATGGCAAAGGATGTGAAAGGGTTCCAAGGATACCTTCAGTGGCGTGAGATGCCCCCGGTGCATTGGCACCTCTAGGATGGGGGAGGTATGGAATGATGGTATAGACATAACCATATTGCTCATAAATTAGGTCATATCTTAGAGCGGTTTGGAGAGCTTCTTCCTCTATCTAAGGAAAATGGGATGCAACATATTTTCTAATGTGTGATAAAAGGTTCCTAATAAACCAATCCAGATAGACACGGTCTTTAAAGGGAAAGGCATGACATGTGATCCTCTTTCTACACCACTCTTGAACAAGATCGAAAAGACAAGTGGCAGAGGACTAACGGAAGGAGGTCAAAAGCTACGTACCAGTGTCATATCAGAGATGTAACATAAAATATGAGAAGAATGCTTTAGTAAGCACCAAAAAAATGGAATGAGATGCAAGGTGATGTTCTACATACCATTTTGTAGAATCTCCAGTGAGCATGTGTTGGAATAGCCAAAGACGAATGGAGTCATCAGTAATGAAGTTGGATGAACACCACATGTGGAAGGACTAGACATGATTGGTAGGGTCAGCTCCAGAATTACCCTCAAACTTTGGGATATCAGAGGGAAGCTTAGTCGACATCACAGGCCAACCAGCATCATGGTGTATTGGGTCATTTATCAACTGGGTAAAATCCAAGAGACTTAACCTAGCCATAAAAGGGGGCATGGGGGCTATTGGAATGGTTCTAGAAATTGTTCCACTATATGTGACCACCAGAGTAGAACCGGAGCCAACACAAGGATGGGTTCCTGCACTAGCTGTGGGTCAAAATATGGTGATGATATGCAGTGAAGGAGGCTTGAAATAAGATGAACCAGGAGAAGAGTCGGTAGGGGGACTATGAACTTGAACCCTGTGGGGAGGAGTAATATGCCCAAGCGGAAACTAGGGACGAAGGCCGAAGAGTCTCCGTGAAAAATGCCTTGGTGTTGTAATGGTAGTAATGTAGATGTGACACGAAAATGGTGAAGGGAGATAAATTTATTATGTTAAGTGTTATCTTGGTAGTGAAACCAAGTACCCTTCGCTTAAGGTGTGTTTGTGTGTGAGTGTGTTTATTAGTTAAGCCCAGATTGTGTTTGAAAAAAGAAAAAAGATTGTTGAAGATGAACTGAAACTAAAAGTAGAAAATGAATGACAAATCAATTAACTACACCCCACCAAAACTAGGTTTGCAAGCACTGTACTGGTTGGTGGTAAAATCAACTAAAAATGCACTAAAAAGGTCATGATATCTAAGTGTTGGTGTGACTAGGATCAAATGATACTAGGTTGTTGGAAAGTGGTGTAGCAACAACAAAACCCAAAGAGGAAGATGGCTGCAAAAACGATAGGGAAATAGGTGTAAAGCTTAGGGCAACAGATTGGACCCTAAGGAAAATGATAAAACAAGGTTTAAAAGAAAACATTGGATGGAAGCAACCTATCTTTGAAGATCTGAAATAGAAACATACAGATTAGGAAAATATGGCTGAAAGTGGTGCAGAAACTCAGACTTCTTACATAGCTAAAATCCTCCTATAAAGGTGCAAGCATACTAGAAGCCCTAAGGGGCTGAATTCCACTTCAACGAGTAAATAAAAGTAGATAAAGGCCTAAGTGGGATGAGACAGAGGTCAAACAACCCAACAGACAACTCTCAGAAAAACCCAGAAACTGATCTGACAAAAACACAAAAACCTTAAAAATAGCAGGTACTGACCTGATTTCAGGGGGATCACACTTTTTGGGCTGAAAGGTGTGCTCTAGACCTCAATATCACACTTTTTGGGTAGAAAAGTGTGTTTCTTCTCCTTGATTACCGGTTGGCAAGTCTCGAAAAAAATTGTTGTCTCTATCGTGGCTGGTTCCTATAAACTACGGAAAAGACCAAAAAGCTTCTGGAAGCTAGAAATTTCATAGATATAGGGTTAGAAAGCTAGTAAAGAACATTAAGTGACTGAAAAAAGAAGAAACCATAAGCCGAAAACTGAAGGTCACCTAGATTTCTGGATCTAAAGTCAAAAACCAGTGGAGTCACCAATTTTGTTGTAGTGTTTTCTTCTCAAAGATGTGCGAAAGGAAAACACTTAAGGTTGTGGATGACAAACAATCTCAACAATATAAATCGTTACTAAACATTCTAGATCTGCAACAAATGATAGAAACAAAACCTGGCAAAGTCGTGATCTATGCCATAATCATAGTTAAACAACAAAATGAAATAGTAATAAATGTGGGTAGCTCCAATAATCCAATGGAAACTAGGTATACAAAGGATATATTTTATTAAATAACACCTATGAAGGAAGCAAATAGAAGATACCAGTCCCCCTCTATGGGATGGGTTCTTGGCTATCCTCAAATGTCTTCAGCTTATGTAGAGTCTCTCTCCTCTATAATGTGTAAACCCAGTAAATAAAATGTTTGACCTCAATGGGAACTCAAATGGAAGAAAAATGGTGTGTGACAGTGATAATAAGTTACAACAGTGAGTGCAACAATGAAATTAATCAAAAGTGAATAATGAATGGAAAACCATTCAATATATAACAAAATGGAAAACCATTCTATTTATAACAAAATACTGAGTTATCCTCGAATAATGAGCAATAATAAAATATTATTAACCCCATTCTTGGAATAACCACTTGGAATATTTTATTATATTTAGTTAGGAGGGAAAAAGTATTTAAACTTTTGTTTAGAAATATGTTATATAACCAACTCACAAAAAGATAGAAAAGATAGATCAATACCTTAGAAATAAGCCTCTTCCAGGGGGCAACCTCCTTTACATTACATAAATGAACAATTCTTGGATGATACAAATGACAAGACCTCCTTTCTATATATAGGAGTCTAAGGGGTCATAATATAATCAGAACTGACATAACAATAATAATGTAAGGGCACAATAATAAAAATAGTGAGCTTCTATGGGACACAATAATAAAGATATGGGGACTACATGGGCACAACAATATAACAAGGGGATTTTACTAATAACATTAAGGGGTTACACTAGTAGTATAGGGACCTAACATGCCCCTCTCCTTCAGAAAGCATTGTTGTCAACGTTTGAGTAGTTTTTGATGCTTATGTATAAATTCTTGTCCTCAAATGTGGAATCTTTAGCGGGTAAGTTCTTCCACTTGATGAGATACTATAAAATCTATCTATTCCATAGCTATCGATTTCTCAGTTCTGTGACTGCTTCATGTTCCAATATCATTTTTCCTTCCCTGTCAAGTTCTTGCAATACTGTTTGAATTGGGATCTTCTACAACTTTTGAATGATTTCCCACTCCTTTGGGTATATGGATATCTATAAGGCCTGATGTTTAGAGGAACAATTCCTGGAATCAAATGAATAGCATGATCATGATCATGAATAGGTGGGAGGCCTTTGGGAGTATCAAATATCTTGGAATGATTGTCCAAAACATTTTGCAGATATGGAGAAATACATGATTTTGATGTGGGATCCTCTAGTGAACATAATTGTACAATTACAACCCGTCGTTCTTTATCTAGAAGCTTTTTCATGTTGTTAGAGTTGATTATCTTTCCCGGTTTCCCTTCGATACCCCTCAATTCAATTTCCTTTCCTTCCCAAAAAAATTCCAAGAAAATTTGTTGAAAATTAAAAGCTATCGTACCCAAAGATTGTAGCCATTGGACTCCTAGTAAAAAATTAACAACACCCATTGGAATGGAAAGCATTGGGATATTCAATACATATTCTCCCATGGATAGCTTGATATTATGACACTTTCCAAAGAAATTTATGGTTCCTCCACTTGCAACCATCACTTGACACTCTGGTGCTGGATATAGAAGCAATTCAATTCCTTATTTGTACACACAACCACTCTATGACAAGTACATGATGAAGAATACGTTCTTGTCATAGTATTGCCAGCTTTAGGGTAAGTGCATGATGAGTTCCTATTGAAACAAGTTGAGAAATGTTGGGGAAGTTATCAGAAGGTGTTGGTTAGACTCACCTCAAATATGTTCTTTTATTTGGATCTTTACTTCATGGGGAAAAACTCCCTGGTTTCACTAGTAAAATTTGGAATGATGTGTTTCCATGATGTGGTGTATGATGATATCAATATTAATGTGAAGAATCTGGTGATTGAGTTGATTAATCGAGAGCGCGAGGGAGAACAAATTGATCGTGCTTTGTTGAGAAACATTGTGAATTTTTTTGTGGAAATGGGAATGGATCGCATGGATTTGTACCAAAAAGACTTTGAAGCTCCCATGTTGGAAGATACTGGAGCTTACCACTCTAGGAATTGTTCATTATGGATATTAGAGGAGGATTCATGTTGTGACTATATGATAAAGGCCGAAGAATGTTTGAGACGTGAGAAAGAAAAAGTTGCTCATTATTTGCATTCCAACAGTGAGCAAAAGTTATTAGAGAAAGTAGAAAATGAAATCCTCTCCTGCTATTATATTCAGCTTTTAGAAAATGAGTATTTGTACTATCATGTTTTTCTTACAAATGACAAGAAAGTCAATCTTTCGAGAATGTACAAGCTATTCTATAGAATACCTCAAGGCTTGGAACCTTTTGCAAATATTTTTAAACAACATGCAATTAGCGAAGGAATAAAATTATTTAAATGGGTGGAAGATGTTGTCAAGAATAATAATGCAGACGGAGGTCATATAGATGACATTCCAACACATGAGCTTGTGGAGAAGATTATTGAAGTACATGATAAGTGTAGTGGTTACGTCGTGGATGCATTTCAAAGAAGCAATAATTTTTATAAAGCCTTGAGGGATGCATTTGAAGTAATATGTGATAAAAAAGTTGAATAAAGCACATGTGCAGTGTTTCTGGCTACATTTTGTGACGATGTGCTTAAAAAGAGTGGTTTTGTGAAAATAAGTGATGATCATATTGAGGGTATTCTTGAAAAGGCGTCGTCCTTCACTATGTTAGTGATAGATATTTATTTGGTGAATTTTACAGGAAAAAACTAGCTTCTTGATTACTACACCATAAAAGCACAAATGAGACCCATGAACGAGCCATGCTATCAAAGATAAAGAATCAATGTGGTCTCCATCTAATGTCAAAGATGCAGGGCATGGTTAATGATTTCACATTGGAATGGGAGAGTCAACTTGACTTCAACACATATATTCATGATTATTCAAATGTGCATCCTAGAATAGAGTTGACTGTTACAATGAATAAAATTATGGGTACTTCTCGAATCAATCAACGGTATTAACTTTTTCTTGTTGATATGTCCTTCTATCTTGATAGTTTGAGGGGTCGTAATTTCTTCCAATACATTACAAGATATGGTCGAATTCATTTCTTGATGCTCGATGTGATCTTTCACTTCTTGAACATTTTTCTTCTTGATATGTCCTTCTATATTGATTTTTTGAGGAGTGGTAATTCTAGCCAATCCATTACAAGTTATGGTCAGATTTATTTCTTCTTTATCAATGTCATATTTCACTTCTTGAACCTTTTTCTTCTTGATATGTCCTTCTATCTTGAGAGTTTGAGGAGTGGTAATTCTTTCTAATGCTTTACAAGATATGTTCAGTTTCATTTCTTCTTTCTCTGGGGTGGGTTCCTAGTGTATATCCTCTTTTTTGATGTTTCTTGATCCTTTTCTTCCTCCCCTTCATAATATATGTAAAATAATTTCTTCTCAGCACACTTATGACCTTTAGTGTATTTGCTATGACAATTGTAACAAAGCCCTTTTTCTATTTTTTCTTCCAATTGTTGTGGTGTAAACCTTGTAGGTTGTGGAAGGGTAGGAGAAAAAATAGTTCGATAATATACTCGTGAGTGGTGGGATTCCTTGTTTCCATAATTTCTCTTTCAATTTTTCTTGCCTACCTGAAAGCCTTCACCAATGAATCAGGTTCCCAAAGATGAACCTCATGTTGAATGTTATCCTCTAAAGTCCCTATGAAGACATCAACCATTTTCTTCTCAGGAATATCATTTACCCTTATATTTAATTTTTGAAAGTCCTCAATGTGCTCTACGATTGAACCCTTTTGTTTGAGATTTATCAATTGGCTAAAGAAGGTGTTTCTCTTTATATCCTCATAATGTGCCATCATTTCCTCCATGAAAATTGACCACGTGAGAACAAAGCCATTTATACCATAAAAGTTGATTCAATTCTAAATAATTAGATGCAATATGTACCTTTTGTAACAGTGGTGCACCATGTAGATCAAAATATTTCTCCATTTGTAGTATCCAATTTACTGGATCCTTGCTATTAAACTTCCTCAGCTCTCTTTTTCTTGATTTTAGGAGCTTGATATTGAAATGAATATAACTATGTACTTTTGAATCTTTAAGTTCTGAAATTTCGGTCTGGAATAGCCCTTTGAGTTCTCTTTCTAACCCCGCAAATTTGATCAATATTGGATTATGCAAGGAAGAGTTATGTCAAATCTCCCACGATGACTTGATTATAGACTTGTTCAGTAAAGAGAAGTTGTAAGAAGTGCCACATGTCACTGTTTCAACCTTCAGACTTGACACCAATATAAAAACAACTATAGTCTGTCCTCGTTTTGTAACTTCTTAATAAATTTCAATCTGATGCTCGCAGAGAAAGTTATGACTATTTTCCCAAGGTCACCTGTTTGGAATGTAATTCATGAGTCTACAAAAACCCTAATTTCCTCATATCTTATCTCTAAAAATATAGCAAGAAAAGACCTGAAATTCATACCTGACCTTTAGAATGCTTTCTTCTCAAATGGGGTTTTTTTAGCTTCTGAAACTACGTTGCAAAAATGTTATAAAAAAAATTCCATGATGACCTATTTGGAGCAGGGAAACCCTAGAATCCAAAGCTCTGATACCAAATGTTATGTAATCAACTCACAAAAAGATAAAAAAGATAGATCAACACCTTATAAATAAGCCTCTTCGAGGGGTTAACCTCCTTTACATTACACAAACGAACAATTCGTGGATGATACAAATGACAAGACCTCGTTTCTATATATACGAGTCTAAGGGGTCATAATATAATCAGAGTCAACATAACAATAATAATGTAAGGGCACAACAATAACAATAGTGAGCTTCTATGGGGCACAACAATAACAATATGGCAACTACATGGGCATAACAATATAATAAGGGGATTGTACTAATAACAATAAGGGGTTACAATAGTAGTATAGGGACCTAACAAAATAATAAATAAATAAATTTTATTTATCATCTCAAGAAACTGGTTAAGGAATAATAAACAAATAATGATTTATTTAATTACTCTTGAGTTATTTAGTCAAATTTGAAAATGACTAATAATTAATTAGTGATTAATTAATTATTCCTAGAGAAAAATAAAATAATTTATAAATTGTGTTGATTTTTCATAACTGGGTCAAATATGAGAAGGAGTATTAATTAAACAATGGTTTAATTAATTATTCCTAGAAGATAATTAAATAAATAGTGGTTCATTTAATTGTTCTTCAAGGGTTTAATTTTAAATTACTTTAACAAATGGGGTTTTATTAAGTAATTTCTCATAGTGAAAGTAATTTTACTATGGTAAAATTGGCCTTACATGGTGTACTTCGATCAATTTAGTAAATTAGGGTAGATGATCACTTTTTGGTGATAAGACTGTTTCCCTAAGTTTAGACTTAGGAAATATTTAAAAATGGCCTAATAATATAATTGAGACACTCCTAGGTGGGGTTTCTTGAAATGATATTTTGGTTATGGAAAGCACCTATGTTTTAGCCTTTCCACAAAGTTTTGATACTAGAAAAATTCCAATGCTATAAAAACTAACAATATATTGGTAAATACTACCACTTGAGAGGAGCATATATCTTATTGTATGCAGGTGCTAGAGACAATAAAGAAGCATTAGCTTCTAGAAAATCTCAAGAAGTGTGACTTTTCATAGCATTTGTTGGGTATCTAGAGTATGTGATATGTGGAGTAGAGTTCAAGATAAATTATACAAAAATGGAGTCCATCATGAAGGGGATGATGCCTAATAATGGTTTTGAGTTTAGGATTTTCATCGGGATAGCACAATACATGAGAATTATCCATAGCTACATCTTCAATAGTAATTACATCACTACATATAATAATTGTAAGTGAAAATATTTTCCAGTGGGGAAAGGGTTAACAAATCGAGTTTGAGAAGAAGAGAAAAATATCCGTCAAGGCGGAAGATAGAGTATTGTTATAGTTGAACAAGGAGAGCCTATAGTGTCTTGGCAAGAAAATAAATACTCTACAATATGGTCCTTTTGAGATACTAGAGAAGGTAACAATTTCTGGTTTATAGTCCTCCTTATCCTGGGATGGATTCTAGTGTTTGGCAACCTACTTTACCGATTCAACCTAGTTCATTTTGGGATTGATTGTTTAATCCTCAAACAGTAGTGCCTTCATCACAAATTTATACCTATCTATCAACACCTTAACAAGATCGTATACATGTGAAACAACCATTACAACCCATTCCAATGATATTTGGTTCACCCCAGGTCCTAATTAGTCAACCTGTACAAGGTCCCCCACCTTCTTAATCACTTGCACAAGGTACTCCTCAAGTTTTGGTAGGTCAAATTATACAAAATTTGGTGTAGTCTCGATCAAACCCATACCAAGAGGAAATGCAAACCCTTATCAGGAAAAAGTATTGATCACATCAAGTTCATTTTCAAGGCTAGAAAATCCAAGCCCAACCATTCCAGGAGCTTTATCGTCATCTCGATGATGGGAAAAAAGCTCACTTTTATGCTAGTTATCGAAACCCTCCATATTATAGTAACTAGGTTCATTATTATTAGAAGCCATGAATGCAAGTGCCTATTTCCAAGGATATCCCTCCATGTCTAGGTCATCCACCTCCAAAATTTAATCAGAAGTTTCCTTTTGTGGCTACTATTGAACTACTTGATTTAATTTGACTTACTATTGACTTTATTTCTCATTCACCATGCTGGCTGATTATTCCCACTAAGTTGCCTTCTGATATCCAAAAATTCAATGGGAATCATGGATAAGAGTCGTCGATGCATGTTATGAGATATCATCTATGGTGTTCATACAATAGACATAATGATGATCCCATTCGTCTCCATATTTTCCAACAAACACTTATAGGTACCAAAACTAAATGGTATATTTAGTTACCTAGAGCATCGTTTCATGACTTTAGCACTTTAGCCATGACATTCCTCAAACATTTCCAGTTACCCATTAGATAAGAAACTAGACTGAAATTATTTACTAACTTCAAACAATTAGACTGTACTCACATTTCAGATCACATTCATGAGTGGAGGTACCATCACCGATTGTTCAAGACTTATGTTCCCAATCATTTCTTAGCAGAATGGTTTGTCAAATATTTGTTAGCTCCCATAACAAAATATGGGCCGAAGGTAGAGTCATGAATGAAGAGTAAGTTTTCTCGTGCTCAATATTGATATCTAGTTTATACCTAATTGGGCACACTCTATGACAAGATACTGAATGATTTGAGACCCTTGAATATTTTTCCTCCTACACCTAGTAAATAATCTTATGCTTCTGATGTCGTTATAGGTTCCACCAGTTTGCAATCAGTGAGTGAACCATCTAGTATTGTTCTTACTGCTCCTCCACAAAACCCTCAATCCCATCCTCTTGCAACTTCTACTTCCAAGATAAATGTCCTTTGATCTGAAAAAAGAGAGTCTAAACAACAAGCTGGAAGAAAGAAGAAAGCTAAAGGTAAGAAAAATAATGATTCCCCACTGTAGGATAAACAAACAAATTCGTCTTCCAATGAGAAAGGAAAGCATCGATACCCATGCTTTATTTTTAATGAGGATCACTTCATATGTGATTTCCTGCACCACGCTTAAGTGAATTAGTTTTTTAAATCATCCACTTCTCCCGCTATGCTGACCGTCTCGTTTCCCAATCAAGGGACTCAGATGATTACTTGGGATGCTTCTTCCTCGTTTCCAGATACCATTGAATATAATATCAGTGGTACATACCTACCATATCTCATTCCACGTATGTGAGTCTATAGGATCATACTCCATGTACCTTCAGGTATATTGATGGCGCTCCACACATGTAAAGTATATGGCAATGTTCTCATGAAACGATTATGCATTAGAAAACACTACTATAAACTGCACTCCCATGTACCATTGCGTATATTTTGGGAGTCCCCAATAGGCTGCTATCCATCCATACGTAACCGAGATTTTTGCCTTGTATACTGTGACACACAAAACACAACATTCGAGGATATTAGATGCCATACATTAAGTCCTTGGTTAACCAATGTGTATATTGTAGTTCATGGTTTCTTGGTAATCATTTATGCCTAGATTACCCTCGTTTTTATTTATTATTTTTGTGTTAATAAAATTTATCATCCAACGTGGAAGAACAAATCACCCTCGTCGTCATTCAAAAAGAATGAAAAATAAGCCTCCTCTTCCTCTAGAGGCTACTCTTAACTATTGTCGAAGGCATAAGAACACACAAACTAGTGAATCAAGGACATCAAGAACTTATTTCGCCCTCATCCCAATATTGGTTAGTCAAAATCATCTTTCCCTTTGAGTTCCAAATCCGAGACTACAACTATTCTTCTTGGTGACACTAGCATAATTGAAACAAAAGTCCCTGAGACTTTGTTACTTAAGTTCATTGAATCCGATCTCCCTGAGTCAGGAACTTTTCTTCCTAAGGTTATTGAACCTGAGGAGGCTAGGCCATATTCAATTGAGTATTTTGGACCATCTGCCTCTCTTCCTTTGTCTCAGACAAAACCAATATATCTTGGGCCTGATGATGAAACTACTCCACATGGACTTCTAAGTGTTGAAGAGATACCTCAAGAAGATCCTCATCCTTATACTCTCTTTCATTGGGAAGTGCTTTATTTTTATCAAACCAATCGTCTTCTACCTCTTCAAACTCCAACACAATCCCTTTTACCTAATTATTTGGGCCTACCCACTGATCTGTTGCGACAATCTTCATCAAGATTGTTAACCATGACTATAACAGATTCAAACTCCTAGCTTTTGTCCACCGCTGTGGTTGAGACATAAGTTGTCGTTTCTTCATCTATGTTTGTAAAATCACCAAAAACTCATTTATATGGTGCCCCGTCTATCCCACCTAACTATTAGTCATTATCTAGTACATTTTCTAGTGTGACTTCCTATCCTTGGACCTCTCCCATGCCATCGAATTCAGGAATAATGTCTGGTACTTCTCTTATTAATGCGACATAGTATACTCATCTTCCTCCATCTATAGATACAATATAGCAGTAGTTTGTCCCTTATATAAGTGGGAAAAGCTACCCTCAATAACCCAACCCTCCTTATGTTGGGTACCCTCCATCTTGATCACAGTTGCCTCCATCATCCACTCCTCCCATAGAATGGAGTAACGTATTGTTGGTATACCTCAATATGGTAATCTGCCTAGTTATAGTCCTCCTTATCCTGGAATGGCTTCTAGTGTTTAGAAACCTACTTTTCCCATTCAACCTAGTTCATTTTGGGATCGATTGTTGAATCCTCAAACTGTACAGTCTTCATAAAAAATTCCTACCTATACATCAACACCTCAACAAGATCAGATGCATGTGAGCCAACATTTACAGTCCATTCCATTGGTGTATGTTTCCCCCAAAATACCAATTAGTCAACATGTACAAGGTCCCTCACCTTCTCAATCACTTGCACAAGGTACTCCTTAAGTTTCGATAGGTCAAATTATTCAAAATTTGGTGCAGTCTCATTCGAACCCATACTAGAGGGCAATGCAAACCCCTATTTGGAAATAATATGGATAACATCAAGCACCTTTTCAAGGCTATGAAATGCAAACACAACCATTCCAACAACTTTATCGTCATCCTGGGGCTGGGAAGAAAGCTCTTGTATGCTGGTTATCAAAACCCTCAATATTATGCTAACCAGGTTCCTTATTATCAGGACCCAGGAATGCAAGTTCCTTTTTCCTAGACTATCCCTACATATCTATGTCATCCATCTATAGAATTTAATAAGGAGTTTCCTTTTGGTGGCTACTCTTAAACTATTCGATTTAACTCATCTTACTAATGATGTTATTTCCCATTCTCCATGGTGTTCGATTATTCCCCCACTAAGTTTCCTTCCGATATCCCAAAATTCAATGGGAATCCTAGATAAGACTCGTCGATGCATGTTATGACATAACATATATGGTGTTCATCCAATTCACTTAATTATGATTCCATTCAACTACATCTTTTCCAATGAACACTTACGAGTACCAGAACTAAATGGTATATTGAGTTACCTAGAGTGTCCTTTCATCACTTCAACACTTTAGCCACTACCTTCCTCAAACATTTCCAGTTACCCATGCGATACGAAACTAGAACAAAACTATTGAATCACTTCAAACAATTAGACTCTACTCACATTTGGGATCACATTCATGAGTGGAGGCACCGTCGGTGGTTGGTCAATAGTTATGTTTCCGATTATTTATTAGCAGAATGGTTGGTCAAACCTTTTTTAGCTCCCATAATAGAAGATGTGGCCAAAGGTAGAGTTGTGACTAAAGAAAACGTTATTTCTCGTGCTCAATATTTATATGTGGTTTATACCCAATTGTGCACACTCTATGATAAGATATTGAATGCTCTGAGACCCTTGAATATTTTTCCTCCTCCACCTTGTAAAGAATTTAATGTTTTCGATGGCGTTATAGGTTCTACTGGTTCATACTCACTGAGTAAACCATCTAGTATTTCTCTTTACCACTCTTGCACAAAACCTTCAATCCCATCCTCCTACGACTTCTCCTTCCAATATAAATGTCATATCATCTGATAAAATAAAGTCTCAAAAATAACCAGGAATCAAAAAGAAAGGGAAAGGTAAGAAAAATAAATATTCCTCACCGCATGATAAGAAGACAAATTCATCTTCTAATGGGAAACAAAAGCCTCGATACCCATGCTTAATTTGTAATGAGGATCACTTTACATGTTATTTTCTGCATTGCGTTGAATTAAATTAGTTTCTTAAATCATCCACTTCTCCTGATGTGCTAACCGACTCATTTCCGAAACAGTGGACTCATATGGTTGTGTTGTGGCCACCAACAACCCCCCTCCTTATGAAGTATTATTGCTAATACTAAATAAGTGGGGACCCTGAAAAAAAAATTTAGTTAGTGTTACATTTTCTTTTTTAGATGAAACTTACAACATCATGGACTTAGGAAAATACCTTGAAAAATCTAGAAAACCTAAGTTTCATAATGAAGAAGATTAAATTTACTCCTTAAAAGGATATCGCATCGCAAAAAGGATGATAGGATACACCTTCTAAAGAGTTAAAATAATAAAAGGCGATATTGCGACGTGAAACTTCATCGCATCGCATATACTGAAGACACACTCACATTGAAAAACTTTAAAACATCGCCGATATGTGATATCACACATCGCAAATATCACAAGAATTACACAAGAATTATAACGATCTGCGATATTGCGATATTGCGATATTGCGATACCACAATACTGCGATACTACAAAATTGTGATACTGCGATCTGCGATAAAAACAACACAATAACATTGCGACATTATGATATTGCGATCTGCGACATTGAAAAACAAAACGCGGGACCCCTCCATCGCAGTTGGTTCTGGCTCATTGTTCGAGAAAACTTTTTAGCCAAGAGTTGGTCATGTATTTTAATGCGAATTAATGATTTATTGCCAGTTGTTAATGAAGTAGGATGTTGTGTTTTTCGAAGAAATAGCTCACGTAAGGTGGCATGTCTTGCATATCTTCGGCATTTAAAAGCTTTCCTGTTATTAGTCCTTTATCATTACTTCTACCTCAATGTAAACTGCAGGAAAGAAGAATGAAGCGTTATACATACATTATGCAGAAAACAACGAGGAGGGAAGGCATCGCTCCAATGAACATTTTGAAAGGCATACTTAGTCCACTGAAGAAAGAGAAAAAGCTGCAGAACTCTTTGGAGGCATCTATCACAGATTTCTCATGTATAGTCATGGTTGAATGGATACTGAAAGACGCTGATACCATAAACAAACAATTTAATTCTTAGGGTCAAGAGGTCACAGAAATAATATTTTTACAAATTTGGGCTTTATACCGAATGAGAGAAAAAGGCGCAAGAGGCAAAAACTACATCAGGGAAGCCCGGATCAAGAAACAGAGGCTGTTTCTGATGCACGATTAGCGCTTAGCACTATTCGCGCATCACTAAGGAAAATTGTTCGAAAAGGAAGGTCCCTATTTGCTCAGTCACCTCTGAGCCCTAACAATTGCAAGAAATTAGTGATAGAAGCAAACTTTAAACAAAAGACTGAAGGAAAAGCAGAAGCAATGCAAAGGTTAATCAAGTTGAAATGGGATTTTTACTAGGCATACATGGTAATGCTACATATTCATTGGATGATTCTCAAGAATATCATCAATTTTACTGAGAAGATAATGCCAGCTCTTGCTGTTTCTGTTTGCTTAAATCAACCAAAGGCGGAAGACAGTCAGCCGACTCTACTCAGAAAAATATTAAATGCTTGCGACATTAAGGAGTAGATTTAGAAATAGTTAGTAGATTTAATTTTAGAATAGTTTTGCTTAGAAAGAGGACGGTCATTTAAATCGAATCCTCAATTTTTGTAAATAAGTTATTTAGTTAGTAGTATTTAAACCCTTCTCATGCATTTAGAGAAGGGTCCAGAAATTTATCAAGAACTTGTCCTTAGAACATGCACTTTTGCACCCTCAAAGGAGTTTTTGGTGAATGAATGGAACAGGGTTTATTTGATATTTGCATTTGATATCTGATGCTGATGTTGCACTTTTGTACTCTTAGTAGATGTCGAATCAAGGAGAAATAAATCAATTATTGCTTGAAACTCATGAGTAGGACTAGTTATAAATGGCACTTTTATCTCTTAACCATTTCTGCTTATGCGTTAAAGCGATATTCAGTTTTCAATTATTCATATGTTACAGCATGAATGTCTGAGTTATCATTTGGCACTTTTGTACTGTGATAACTATTTGTTTATGTTTAGTGTATGAATAGCTCATTTATTCGATAAGTTTTAACAATTGTTTTGTATAACTTCTTATACGAAGTAGCTCATTTTTATCGAATTCCTTTCTTATGATAGCTGAATGATCTTTATTACCAGTTATTGTATGAAATCTTTTTAGATCGCATAGAAGAAAGATCATGCCCCGGGTTAGCATAAATTTCAATGTTTTTATGTTTATTAGTATACAATAGCATAGGATTAGATTAGATAGAAGTATCCTAGTCGAAACAGAAACACCCATCCTTCTCACACTCACACACTGAATTTGGAAACTGGTCCCATATCCCCAGTTGGACCTGCTATACCAAACATATAAGGAGCTTCCAACCAAGGTCTGGGTCGGGTGGGTATCCCCCTTGTTGTTGACCTAATTTTCGGGGCCTTCAACATATTTGGCGCTAGAAGGAGGGCCTGAACTATGAATGGCAAGTAAATCCAAATCAAAATACCATTCTGAGAGTAATTTGCCCTCACCATATCCTCTGACTTCTCCATTACACTTATATCCAGAGTTAGAAGTCGCTAGAGCATCATCCACTGCTATAAATCCTGACATTTCAGATCAATCTGTAATTGAACCTCTTGAAGTCGAATCTCTGATTCATAAACCTCACCATTTTTCCATTTCCCCTCAAATATTTGATAAATCCCAGGGCAGCATGACTTCGCAGTATAACCCTGCTCATCCCCTGACCAGACTTAAGAGTGAAAAGTTTGATACTCGACCAACCGAACTACCTCTTCCTAAAAGGAAAAGAGCAAGGAAGTCACCAAAAGGGTTTGACAGTGAGACTCTTTCATCAACATCAGCCATCTCAACTTCTCCACCGTGAAGTCAACCATCTACTCCACCACCCTAGACCATTATCAATCCACCTAGTGGAATCCCTATAACTCCTCCTCAATCATCTGCGATCATAATCACCTCATCTTCTCAATCACAGGGATCATTTTCTGCGAATCCCCCTATTAGCAGTTCAGCAAATGGCCCAGTCTCCATGGAACAATCCTGGGGCAGTTTTAATGCCTACGCCCTTGAGTCAAATACCGGCCCATCCTGAGAAATGGTTTCCCAAGTTCAATCCTGAGGCAGGCATGCTAGCAGAAGATCACATAAACAACTTTATGATATCCATCAACCTCAATGGGGTTACTAATGAAGATGTTGTTGTTCGACTGTTTCCTTATATCCTACAAGGAACAGCTAGATCGTGGTATTTTTCCTTACCCTTTGGATCTATTACCAGTTGGGACATATTCCAAGACCAATTTCTAACCAAGTTTGGTGACGACAAGTCTACAGCAACGTTAATCAATGACCTATCCAACCTTAGGGCAGAATCTAGAGAACCGATTAAAGATTTCAATCTATATTTCAATAAGATTCTAAACAAAATTCCTACTACTTCCCAGCCCAGCGAGGAAGTGCGATGTGAATGGTATATCAATGCATTACCATCAAATGTGGATAGAGCTAATAAAACAACCCTTGCTGAAAACATGAAAGAAGCCATAGCAGTAGAGAAACATATAATAGCCTTAGAGAAAAAATCTGCGTTAGAAGATCGGAAGTCTAAGAAGGTCACCTTGAAAGAAGAGTCCAAGAAGAATCAAGCAAAAGATCCATTCGATTTGGAGGGATTGCAAAAAGTTCTTAAGACCATGTCTATTGAAATGGTTGACATAAAAAAGCAAGTAGCAGAAACTTCTTCAAAAAGGCCCTACAGAGCTTTTAAAAGAGGCCCGTCAATGGATTCAAAGCCACCCAATGCTATAAAAAATGCTGAATCCGAGGAAGAGAAAGAGGAAATTGCCATTGAAGGGCAAACCAATGATGAAGAAGTTGTAGAATTACAAGGAATGTGGGATTTCATCCTCCCACAAGAGGAAGATCAAGAAGTATTCCCAGTTCACGCACGAAGTAGAAATCAGCTTGATCCTCCCCAAAGTACCCCAAAACCAAAAAGCGCAAGCTCTGCAACAAAGGATAAAGTCGCAACAAAGAAAACGACATCTAAAGCGACTCAAACTAGCCCAATCCAAACAGATTCACCTACTCCATCGAAAACGCTAATCGTTTCGGATGAAATGGAGTACAATATCATAGAAGACATGAAAAAGACTAGGGAAAATATCACTCTGTATGAATTGAGCAAGCTAAAGCATCAACAAAAGATAATGATGAAAGAATTACATGCTATGCCAGTTGCACCTTCGCCTGCCGTTGTAATTTCCAAGCTTCTCAGAACATGGGAAGACCTCCAACTAATATGACTAACAAGATTGATCCAAACGACATCGCTTTAATTGGAGGTAGATCGAGATCTCATACTCCCCCTTTTCTCCTTACTTATGAAATTTTTAACAAAAATGTACATAATTTTTTATTGGATTCAGGTGCTTCATCGAATATTTTAACGAAGTCCATATGCACCAAATTAAACGTTCAACCACAGAAATCCATTGTTCGCATAGCTCAGCTGGATCAGTCTCATGTCAAAGTTATCGGTGAACTAAATCAAGTAACCATAAGGTTGTCATCCAACCCGAAGGTATGTCAAGTAATTGATATTTTAATGGCTGATACCCCTGAATTTTATGGCTTAATTCTTAGCAGGGATTGGTCAGAAAAACTACATGGATACTTCTCAACTCATTGGTCGCATATGTGGCTTCCTTACAATGGTAAGCCAAATCAAATAAAAGTTGAACGAGAATTACATCAGAAGTACATAGTAACGGAGTTAGAAGGGGAAAATGAACCAGTAGCATATAACAGTAGCATAATTGGCAATTATTCAGTAGATTCTTTTCTCAGCAATTTTAATGCTCATACATCCCCATATTTAGAACATTCCATTTTGTCCCAAGTCGAAAATTTTTCTCAAACGGATAGTTCAAAATGTATCAATTTTTTAGATAAACCTGTAAATAAATCTTTGTTTTGGAAATTATTTTTTTATGATTCTAAATCTAATGAAGGAGCAGGAGCAGGATGCATGCTAATTAGTCAAGAAGGAGACAAAATCATGCTAACATGCAAGCTCAAATTTGATTGTACCAACAATACAGTAGAATATGAAGCTTTTGTTCAAGGGTTGTACAAAGCAATCGGGCTAAACATAAAGTATCTCGAAGTTTTCGGAGACTTTGAAATTGTAGTCAGACAAGTACAGAATACTATACATTGCCTGTCAAGTCATCTAAAACACTATCAATCTTTAGTTCAAGATCTGACTGAGCATTTGACAGCATTCAATATTTCATCAATTCCGAGACTCCAGAATGCAAGCACTGACCTTTTAGCTAACGTAGCTTCTAAGATCATTCCTTCAGAAGATTTTAGTCCAGATAGATTTTCAATAGAATTGATCTTTAGACCTTCTACTCCTAACAACATCACAAATTGGAGAATATTCAACGACGATCCTGATATCATAAATTTCCTTACTTCTGAAGGATCCTACTCCAACCAAATAATCGACGAAGATCAACATGATCAGCAATTACAGCAAGATAGCACTCACAATGCTATACCTAAATTAGTGGTCAAGTTAGAAGACCTGTACGATATGAAAGACCAGTTTAAAAGGTCCACCAATTCAAAGCTCCAAAGCTTGACCTTGAATTACAAATTGATAAACCTAGGAACCGATGCCAAACCCCAAAACATAAATCTAGGCCTTGGCCTAGCCCCCGAAGAAAAGCTAGCATATATTCATCTTTCAAGACAATACAAAAACGTTTTTTCTTGGAATTATGATGAACTTAAAACATACAACACCTCTATCATCCAACATACTATTCCGATGATTGATAATGAAAAACCCGTCCAACAAAAATTGAGAAAGATTCATCCCAAATTAGAAAATCAGATAAAAACTGTACTCAATAAATTGTTGAAAGCCAAGATAATTTTTCCCATCAGACATTCTAAATGGGTCTCCAATATGGTACCTGTTAGAAAGAAAAACGGAGATATTAGGATTTGTATTGACTTTCGCAATCTCAACAAAGCATGTCAAAAGGACAACTTTCCCTTACCACCTATGGAGTAGATATTGCAGGCAGTGGCAGGCTCAGAAATAATGTCTTTCTTTGATGGATTTTCAGGATACAATCAAGTGCTGGTAAATAATGATGATCAATTGAAGACCACATTCAGAACTAAATGGGGCACATATGCATATTGCAAGATGCCATTTGGTTTGATTAATGTTTGTGCCACATTCCAGAGAGCCATGGACATTGCATTTAAAGGTTTAATCAATAAGTCTCTAGTAATTTATTTGGATGATATAACAATGTACTCCAAGAAACGAGGCGACCATCTCAAAGATTTGAAGCAAATCTTCGAACGATGTTTAAGGTACGAAATTTCACTTAACCCAAAGAAATATTTTTTCGCATTAAGTGAAGGGAAACTTCTAGGACTCATAGTGTCAAAATCTGATGTTCACATCGACTCTGACAGAATGAAAGAAATTTCTGAAATATCCCTACCTCATAACAAAAAAGCCATGCAATCCTTCCTTGGTCAAATCAATTTTGTAAAGAGATTTGTTCCATATTTTTCACGAATCATATCTCCTTTACAAACCATGATAAAAAAGAACTCTAATTTTAAATGGGGCCAAGATGAACATGAAGCGTTTAACCTGATGAAACAGACTATTACTAATGCTCCATCTTTAGCAACTTTAAATTTTTCAGAGCCTTTTATTTTATACACATTTGCCTCAGATAAGTCATATGCTGCGATACTCACTCAAACGAATCAAGAAAAGGTGGAAGCACCATTTTCTTTTTTCAGTTCAAATTCGCAAGGCGCTGAATTAAATTACTCGGACGTGGAGAAACAGGCTTATGCTGTTTTCAAAGCGATCAAATACTTCAGGCCTTTTCTACTCAAAACCCACACCAAAATTATAGTACCATTTCCAGCAGTAAGGAATCTTCTGGTACAAAAGGATGTGGGTGAGAAGAGGGCCAATTGGGTAACTACCTTACAAGAATATGACATGGAAATTAAACCAGAAAACATTGTAAGAGGTCAAGGCTTTTGCAAAATGTTGGCTGGAGCGTCGCAAATTTCTGAAATCGCATCTGTAGAGGTACAAGTGTGTGAGGTAAGCCTAAACGATGAGCAGTTATTATATGCTGATATCATTTATTATCTTAAGAATGGATATGCTCCTTCATACCTCGATTACACTAAGGAAAGAGCTCTAAGATTAAAATCCAAACAATATCAGCTCATAAACGATATTCTTTTTAGAATGAATTACGATTTTGTTCTCCTTAGATGTCTTGAGAAATCTAAAACTGATAAAGTCTTGCAGGAACTCCACGATGGGCCAGCAGGTGGACACTACGCTAGAGATGCTACTGCACATAAAATCTTGCATGCAGGATATTACTGGCCCACGTTATTCAAAGACTCGCACAGTTATGTTAGGAAATGTCAAGTGTGCTAAACTACTGCTGGAAGACAGAAGAAGCCATCCTTACCACTACAACCAGTTAACATAGACCAACCTTTCAATCAGTGGGGATTGGACATAATAGGTGAGATCATTCCTCACTCTTCCAAGCAGCATAGATATATCCTTACAGAAGAAGATTATTTTACTACATGGGTAGAAGTAGTTCCACTCAAGACGGCTAATGCTGAAAATATCATTCAGTTCGTAGATCAATCTATAATAACCAGGCTTGGATTACCTTCTGCTTTAATGTTCGATAATGCATCATACTTTTCTAGAAATGCAATGATGAAATTTGCACTTAAAAGAGGATTCAAACTTAAATATTCGGCCAATTATTATCCACAGGGCAATGGATTAGCCGAGTCTACAAACAAAAACCTAATCAGAATTATCAAACAAACAGTAGACCAAAATCATAAAAATTGGCATAAATCCTTAATATATGCTTTATGGGTAGACCGAATAATGAAAAAAGCTTCCATCGGCACTTCTCCCTTTAATTTAGTTTATGGGAGAGAAGTTGTTCTTCTGAATCATTTATCAATTCCTTCTTTGTCTCTAGTTCAGTACATTGATGAAGTACCAACTTCCTCATTACACTTAAGGAAAATGGAAATAATCAAATTAGAAGAATAGCGAGAACAAGCTAAGAAAACACATGCTCATCATCAGGCACTAGTAAAGTCCTCTTTTGATTTAAATATAATGACCAGAAAAGAATTTCAAGTGGGAGATTTAGTTTTAAAATGGTACAAGGCACACGAAGAAAAGGGTAAACATCCAAAATTTCAAAGAATGTGGCTTGGTCCTTTTCAAATTGTAGAAGTCTTAGGTCCATCGACATTTGTGTTAAAGGATTTAGCAGGTCAAAGAGACTCTTTTCCTGTCAATGGACAAATTCTTAAGAAATATTTTCCATAGAAGATTATTCTTCTATTTTGTAGACTGGTAGTTTTTCTCTTTTTCAGAATAAAACCAGTTGTGAATGGTTACATTAGGAATTTACGAAAAAGATACCAACTCTCTTTCAGATTTTGATTTTTCGATTGTATAAATAGCAAATCTTTTGGAAAATTGATCTTTATTATTGAAAGATACAGTTAAAGACTCTAACCTAGATATGACACTAGTTTCAACTTCATAAAAGTTTGATGAAAATAAACCTTTAGTGAAGAAATTGTTTTATATCAGTGCAATGAAAGGTATCAATAACAAAATAAAGATTCTCTGTAGAACAGTTACTTCCAAAAACTCTATCATTGTCGTCCAGAGCTATCTAAAGAATACAATCCAAGGATACACTTTATCTTGAAGAATGAGAGGTCTCATCACGAGCCGGCTTATCATAATCACAGATATTATAACCTGCTGACTTTGCCAAATACTGCATACCATAACTGGGCAATGATTCAATATTGTTACAATCAAGAGGCAAGGGGTCTCATCACAAGCCAACTTGTTCAGCAAAGTTATAAATCAAGTGAATGACTGTGTCATAAATTGGCCACCAAACCAAGACATTGTTCTTTAAGAATAAAAAGAAAATCAAAAGCAATAAGTGTAGATATGGATTCTTCTTTGAGAGTTGTAGGTTTTTTTAGTAGGATACAGGATCATTACTGGGTAACAGGTAACCTTGTTGAGGCTATGAACGCCTGCTGGCAGCAGAGGCTCTACCTACGACAAATGAGTATATCTTAAAAAACTGGTTTACAGAGAAGACTTTGTTTTATCTTTACAGACCAAGTAATGAATGATGTAAACACAAGGACTAACTTGAGGCAACCAATAATGAAAGTTGAAAATAACTGAAGCAAAATGTCATTAATAGGTTAGAGCATAATGTACTTTATCTTTCCATAATAAAGTTTAATTTTCTGAAAAATTTGTTGTTTTGGAAGCTGAAAAGGTTCAATAGAAACGAAGAGATAAATGGCTCTTCCAAGTGAATCACCAATTGTTGTGGCCACCAACAACCCTCCTCCTTATGAAGTATTATTGCTAATACTAAATAAGTGGGGACCCTAAAAAAAAAAATTAGTTAGTGTTCCATTTTCTTTTTTAGATGAAACTTACAACATCATGGACTTAGGAAAATACCTTGAAAAATCTAGAAAACCTAAGTTTCATAATGAAGAAAATTAAATTTACTCCTTAAAAGGATATCGCATCGCGCAAAGGATGATAGGATACACCTTCTAAAGAGTTAAAATGATAAAAGGCGATATTGCGACGTGAAACTTCATCGCATCGCATATACTGAAGACACACTCACATTGAAAAACTTTAAGACATCGCCGATATGCGATATCGCATATCGCACATCGCAAATATCACAAGAATTACACAAGAATTATAACGATCTACGATATTGCGATATTGTGATATCACAATACCGTGATATTGAAAAATTGCGATACTGCGATCTGCGATAAAAATAACACGATAACATTTCGACATTGCGACATTGCGATATTGTGATCTGCGACATCGCAAAACAAAAACGTGGGACCCCTCCATCGTAGTTGGTTTTGGCTCATTGTTCGAGAAAACTTTTTAGCCAAGAGTTGGTCATGTATTTTAATGCGAATTAATGAGTTATTGCCAGTTGTTAATGAAGTAGGATGTTGTGTTTTTCGAAGAAATAGCTCACATAAGGTGGCATGTCTTGCATATCTTCGGCATTTAAAAGTTTTCCTGTCATTAGTCTTTTATCATTACTTCTACCTTAATGTAAACTGCAGGAAAGAAGGACGAAGTGTTATACAGGGCATTATGCAGAAAACAACGAGGAGGGAAGGCAGCGCTCCAATGAACATTTCAGAAGGCATACTTAATCCACTCAAGAAAGAAAAAGAGCCGCAAAACTCTTCGGAGGCATCTATCACAGATTTGTCATGTATAGTCATGGTTGAATGGATACTGAAAGATGCTGATACCAGAAACAAATAGTTTAATTCTCAGGGTCAAGAGCTCACATAAATACTATTTTTACAAATTTTGGGCTTTATACCGAATGAGAGAAAAAAGCACAAGAGGCAAAAACCGCATCAGGGAAGCACAGATCAAGAAACAGAGGTAGTTTCTGATGTGCGATTAGCGCTTAGCGCTAATCTCGCATCGCTAAGTAAAATTATTCGAAAAGGAAGGTCCCTAGTTTCTCAGTCACCTGCGAGCCTCGAAAATTACAAGAAATCAACAATAGAAGCAAACTGGAAACAGAAGATTGAAGGAAAAGCAGAAGCAGTCCAAAGGTTAATCAAGTTGAAATGGGATTTTTACCAGGTATACATGGTAATGCTACATATTCATTGGATGATTCTCAAGCGTATCATCAATTGTACTGAGAAGATAATGCCAGCTCTTGCCATTTCTATTTTCTTAAATCAACCAAAGGTAGAAGACAGTCAGCCGACTCTACTCAAAAAAATACTGAATGCTTGCGACATTAAGGAGTAGATTTAGAAATAGTTAGTAGATTTAATTTAAGAATAGTTTTTCTTAGAAAGAGGACGGTCATTTAAAATGAATCCTCAATTTTTGTAAATAAGTTATTTAGTTAGTAGTATCTAAACCCTTCTCATGCATTTAGAGAAGGGTCCAGAAATTTATCAAAAACTTGTCCTTAGAACATGCACTTTTGCACCCTCAGAGGAGGTTTTGGTGAATGAATGGAACAGGGTTTATTTGATATTTGCATTTGCTATCTGCTACTGATGTTGCACTTCTGTACTCTTATTATATGTTGAATCAAGGAGAAATAAATCAATTATTGCTTGAACCTCATGAGTAGGACTAGTTATAAATGGTACTTTTATCTCTTAACCATTTCTGCTTATGCGTTAAAGCGATATTCAGTTTTCAGTTATTTATATGTTACAACATGAATGTCTGAGTTATCATTTGGCACTTTTGTACAATGATAACTATTTGTTTATGTTTAGTGTATGAATAGCTCGTTTATGCGATAAGTTTTAACAACTGTTTTGCCTAACTTATTATACGAAGTAGTTCATTTCTATTGAATTCCTTTCTTATGATAGCTGAATGATCTTTATTACCAGTTATTGTATGAAATCTTTTCAGATCCCATAGAAGAAAGATCACGCCCCTGGTTAGCATAAATTTTAATGTTTTTCTGTTTATTAGAATACAATAGCATAGCATTAGATTAGATAGAAGTATTCCAGTCCAAACAGAAACACCCATCTTTCTCACACACACACACACTGAATTGGGAAACTGGTCCCATATCCCCAGTCAGACCCGTTATTCCAAATAGATAAGGAGCTTCCAACCAAGGTCTGGACTGGGCGGGTATCCCCCTTGTTGTCGACCCGATTTTTGGGGCCTTCAATAGGTTGTTAGAGATGCTTCTTCCTCTAAAACATTTTTTATGCTTTCCTCCTCAAACCTGAAATCCAATGTCATGGTGTCCACTTGCAATAAGGACTAAGGTAATGTGACTCCATAGAATGGTTAGGCTACTGATCAACTTGCCAGTCCAACACGACCTTCATCTTATTATGTTCCACCTCTCGTTCGTACTAAAATGACTATCAAGACTTAGAAGGGTGTTATTGATAAGTCTGTTTTCAACTCGTGTTTGAGAGCCGCTCAAAATTACAATGTAGTTGAATACTTGGCTCTGTCTTTGCCGGTTATGTCAACTCTTGAGGTTTTGTAAAACTACCCCACCCAAAATAAGGCCTTATTGTCAGCTATGGTATGGGTGGATCCATCATATTCCAACCTAGTAGTTCTCTCTCATGTAAACTATAGCCCTCAAATTTCGGCTTAGTTACCTTTTATGATTAAGGTCATTGTGCATCGTAGAAAAAATCATCATTCTATTGTGGACGAGGGAGCCTCGACCTGCATCATGGCTTTGTCTTGCTGGAAGGTAACTGGTTCACCCCAACAAATTCAATTGACCACCACATTAAAATAATTTGATGGAAGAACACAAATCTGGTGGTATTTTGAATTCCCTCCAAGTGGAACAAGGGGGAAATCCATCTCTATTAAAGTAGAAGTTATCGACATAACTTTGGATTATAATATTCTACTAGGATGTACATGGTTTTATGCTATGGTTGTTTTCATTTCAACTTACTTCTGAATTATCACCTTCCCTGATAAAGGGGGGATTCTAGCCATAGACGAACTCACCTTTTTCACCTTTGATTCCAGTGTTACTAGAAGTGTCCCTCTTGTAGGGGAATCCCTACATTCCTATCATCATGTTGGAGTTGGTTTTTTTAAGGATTCATTGCTTATGGGAACCTTTTCGCTCCCTCCCCCTCTCCTCCCATCCTCTACAATCTTCACCGATCCTTGGATTATACCTGATCAAACTGACATCAAATTTTTTGTCGACTGAATGGTGCTTATCCTCATTGAGAAAGATTATGAATCCATCTATTTAGCTTGTTCAACCCATACATTTTCTTCAATCAATTTGGTTGATCAATCACTACATTATTTCATGCCCTCTAGTCCTTTCTCGTCTACATTCTCTCTCGACAAAAGCATCATGGAGATCATGATGTCAGATGATGCGCCATGGGACAAACATCACCATCATTCCTCCTTCCTAGGTACCATTGATGATAATCTCAGTGGTATATGCCTTCCTAGTTTTTTTTCAAATCCTTTATGAATTCCATTTCTATTACTGAGATCGGCCCTAAAAATAACGTTTCAAATAACGAAGAAACCATTCCTCTTGATATTTTGATTAAACTAGGAATAGTAATAAATTTATACATTGGAACATCTTGTTCTTAATCTAAAATGGTTCTTTGTTGTAGGAATTATAAAATTCGACTCAGCCCACACAAATGTGTGCTATCTGTTGGTTCTGGTCAACTCCTTGGTTTTGGGATTTCAAAACAAGGAATTCGTATTGATCCTTTAAAAGTCCAAGAAATCACCAAATTTCATATCACATCCTCACTCTTTCAGTTACAAATAATCCAAGGGATAGCTAACTTCCTCAGGAGATTCATCCCTAACTATGCTAAACGGAAGAAAGGATTTACTCACCTACTAAAAAATAAGATTCCCTTCCATTGGGATGACACTTCATAGAAAGTATTTGTTGCCTTGAAAGATGTACTGGCTTGGTCATCTATCTTATATCCCCCTAACTATAAGAGTGACTATTGCTTGTACCTATCTACTAAAATCTCTACTATATATATGGTGTTGTTCCAAGAAACTGATGGGGATTGAACATCCCATTTATTATCTAAGTCGGAACCTCAACGAGACAGAGATCTAGTATACTCATTTAGAAGAGTTACCTTTGGTGGATATTCACGCTGTCCAGAGATTTCACCATTACATCTTACTTCATAAAACTATGGTCGTTTTGGATTCTAGCCCGACAACATACATATTGCCACATCAATCGATGGCAGGAAAATACTTTAAGTGGATCACTATTCTCGAAGAGTTCGACCTGGAATTCATCAAATCCAAGTCAAAGAAATCCTGAGATTTTTCCAAGCTAATGTGCGATCTCCCTTCCCTTGAACTTGAATCTACATCTAAAGACTCCATCCCAGATGATTCAATATTAATGATCTCACCATCTAGCCCATGGTATGAAGATTTTATGATCTATCTCTAGACCCAGATTTGCTAACCTAATACATCTCACTTAAAGTAGCGACATATTTAGTACCAATGTTTAAATTATGTGATTAGTAGCGACAACCTTTACCATAATGGCATCGATACAACATTACGAAGGTGCCTCACTCTTGAGGAGGTAGAGAAAGTCCTCACTGAATTCCACTCAGGGGCATGCATTGGACACTTATCTGGTTATGCTACTGTGCAAAAGATATTACGTGCCAGTTAGTTTTATCCCACCATTTCCTATGATTGTATCCTCGTAGTCTAGAAATGCCATGCATGCTAGGTATATCATCATAAAATATGTGTTTCACCTACTCTGTTACACCCCATTGTCACCCTTGGTCCCTCTGAAAAATGGGGTAGCGAATTTATGACACATAGCCCTCATTCATTAGGGGGCATGGTTATATTTTATCATTGTTGACTACTTTACCAAGTGGGAAGAAGTGATGCCTACATTCAATAACACCGATGAAATGGTTTCTTACTTTTTCTTCAATCACATGATTGCTAGGTTGGTGTTCTGAAAGTGATAGTAACAGATCACAAGAAGAATTTTTGGAATCATATGATGACCAAATTAGCTTCCAAATTGGAACTTTCACATGAAAATTCCACTCCTTATTTTCCTCGGGCTAATGGAAAAGTTGAGGTGATTAAGAAAGTCATTAAGACTATGCTTCAATATATGATAGTGTTCTACAAATCAGACTGGCACTTTCTTCTCTTTGCTTCCTTGTGGGCATATCAAACCTCAGTTAGGACTGCTATCGGATTCACCCCCTTTTCATTGGTCACTCTACTAACAACGTCGTTGAGTATAGCACAGTGGTTGAGCTAATATCTAATGCTATTTCGCATGGTATCTTTGATATAGTCATCAGACATGACACACAGCTCATAGTACTACAACCCACTAATATCTATTCAGTGAGAAATATGGCCATCCTTCGCATGGTTTTGAGAGTGATTCATCTAGAAAGACATTTTGATTTCATACAATATGAACATATTTCTAGAAATAAAAACACATTAGAAGGTGCCCTAGCAATTTTTTTTCTAGATCGACATTCGCAACAAATGTAAATAACTTTCAGTTCACATCACATCATATTGAAGGAAGAATTGGAACTAGGAAACATTGAAGATATATATATATATATATATAGATATTAAGTTTGGTTCTATAAAATGTATACATGGAGACGCATATGGCTACCTCACCAATATAAATAATACATGCAAAATATCTAAGTAGACAAATCAGTGGTTATCATTATAAAATGACACTTCACGAGTTCTCTTGCGCAATAATATACCAATACAACTATGTACTCTAATAGCATGTTGTTGAAGTTGCAATAGACGCCAATCAACCACAATCTCATCAATACCATGTGTCAGTCCCTCTATGTGGTGCTCCACCTATTATAGGATCTCAGCTACATCAAGATCCCATAACGTATCTCATCCTACCGCAACGACTTGTACCGGTTCCTCTACGTCCTCTTGTGGTTGTCTCTTTGTGCCATGGAGATATGTAGCACCTGTCGATTGAACAAGTTCCATATATGTATGAAAGCATCAAACAGTTTAGTCTCGGGAGCATAATTTTTTGTGTAAAACTATCAAAAACTTTATGGTAAAATTATCTTACCGAGAGCATTCCATTTCTCACCCTCAAGAAACTTGAGCTTGATATCATCATGGAAATCCATCTCTATGTAAGGATAATCATCAATAATAATGAACTATATGTGAAACCACCCAAATAATGGTGGTGAAAAATGGATAGCTAATGGGCCTGGATGTCGACTTATGTGGTATATCCACCTCCTCATCCATTGGGTCCTCGGATCGATGGGATCAACTCCAATCTATCGAGGCTACAATAATGGCACCCGCTCTAGAGAAAAAGAGACTAATATCACACCATAACTGAAGTTCTTTAACATCCCCTCCCTTTCTTTAGTAAGTTGTTCCTTCAAATTCATGAAGACACCCTTGCTCCAGTTGAATACTATCAGCTCCAAAAAATCTATCCCATACTGCATGTATGATTTGCTCGCTATATGTAGTGTTGGGATACTTACCAATCTTTCAATAATGAACAAGATCATTCTCAAAGTTAATTGGGTCATGTCATTTATGCTGATCTTTCCGTCCCTAATAAGAAGGGATCGAGGTCTCCAGTAGGTAGTGATATAGTATTTCATTGTCTCAACACCACTTCTCCCACCTAGAAGAAATATGGGGGCACCTCGCTTTAACAATCCTCTTAGAAAGTAAATATCCTCTACATATATCTTGAGTAGATTCTACCCAAACCTGAACGCATATGCCTGAATATCCCATGAATGGATAAGGTATTTAAACAACTTCATCTATTACCTCATACCATGAAGCTAGAATAATTTCAAGAACCCACAATATTTAAGTGCATGGATGGTAGCAGGGTCATTTGCCACATCCAAGTCTTCTTCCTCATGTTCTCTTTATCTCCAAATGAATGTCATTTTGTGCTAATGGGTACTTGAAACATCAACAAGGAATCAATTAGGCTCTTTCCCATGCAAAAAACTTGACAAAATTTGAGGCAAAACTGAATTTTGTTTTAGAGAAACGTGACCAACACACCCCAACAATGCTTAGCGGAGCATTTCACCATTGCCTAGGTGAAATGCAGTTTTTGACACAAGGGGGTGCGTTGGTCCCGAGAATTTTTTTTATGAACCCTAGGGGCCTCAAAACCTTAACATTTTGGCATGAAAATACATAAATGAATCATGGAAAGATGTAGAAGGGCTTCAGTTTTCTACTTGGAAGTGACGACACTCGAAATAGTTCCCTGGATTGGCTGCAATCAGCTACAAAATATGGAGATAAAAAGTGCTCCAAATAATCATTCTTGAAAGTAAAATGTGAAATGGTAAAAATCAGAAGTTGTTTTGAATACTTATGGTCATTTTCTCTTTATTTTATTCAATTTTAGTATTTTTATCTAGATATGTTTCATTTTTACTATGAAACAGGTATGTTTAATCCTTCTTGTACAATTTTGAGCCTGTCGACAATTGTTAGCAAGCTTTCATTATGTTTGAATAGGTTACATTGACCACAAAGTATACTTTTATGTCCTTATCTGGCTCTATAAAGCTACCAAAAAGGAACCCCACTAGAGTCCTCTTTCAACTCTTTTCAGACCGCAAATATGAAAATATTGTTGAGCACTTGTCTTCTCGAACTTCTAAAAGTAAATGAAAATACTTCTACTCAGTATAAGTTTAGCCCTTTTCTAGACAGAGATAGACTAGCTACAAAAAAGGAACACCTTAGTTGAACATTGCTAAGAGGTTATCTTGGGTATTGTTTTCTACCTTTTTGGACCTAAGGGACTACCTATGAAAAGGGACATTTGGAGTTTTCTTTTATGCCTCTTTTTCAAAATCTCTAAACATAAAAACTGTGTCGATTTTTACCTTCACTAGACTCATTAAAACATCGAACAGTGATGGACTTGTCGAACATGACGAGGCCAAACCACTCCTTCTCAAGGTTCATTAAATATACTCATAGGGGTTCATCTGAATGATGAACTTACTGATCAATCATATGTTATCCTCCTCAAGCTTGTTAAAAAATAAAGAGGCACTCACCAGTATGGTTGGAGAAATTATGAAAACATAGGATTCCATTCTCCTAATGGCAGTGAGCCACTCTTGAACACAACACTCTTCCACTTCATCTCTATCGTTGTTCGGTTGGGTAATTTTCTTGTCTTTTGGTTATCATACCTTTTTAGAGCCTCCATTTTGGTTTTGTGTCAATGCTTCCTAACTCCATTCACTATCACTTATGTGTTCAAGAGAATTCATTCAATTGATCTCTGCTACAATACTCTTAAGCTCTTGCTTCATGTCTTCCTTTCCTGATCCACTTCCATGTCAGCATCATTCCAATATTTTATCTCAATCATGATACCTGTTTCGTATTTTTTATGGGGGATACATCAAAGCCCTTCCATGACGAGTCGCTTCATGTCGACATTAGCACATCATCCAGGATGTTTGACTTAGAAACACACCATTTGTACCTAGGTGCTTACATACATGAGTGTCAAGTTTCCTCATTCTTAGCGACTGGTTTACATCAATGGCCTTCAATTGAAATATTATATGTGGTGTTCAAAATCAACTCATTTATTCACACCATATGAATTGCACTATAGTACATTGAGAGTCGTTAACATCAACAATGGTTTTTCTCGCATCCGTTAATGATTTACATCATTAGGTAGTAATAAGATGGTGTCTACCATGTTCAACTCAAGGTCATTGATTCAATTGATGAGATGGAAGACCCCAGATCTAGTTTTATCCATCTAGGATTCCATTTCAGGACTTATACAAAGATCACAATGTATGATGGCCATGATCATATAGACGGTCATCCAGTCATGGGTCCACCGTTGCATATGTGGATGCATCTTTTGATCATTATACATGTTATGCTAGCTTATAAGCCGAGTATGGGTATGCCCCCCTCAAAAATCAAATATGTCATGTTGTAAATATATTGTAACATATGAAGCTCATCAATTTTCCTTGATCCTAACTGGTCACAAGGTAAATCACTTCATTCATCAGTCATTGTCTCTAACTTTGCACTTTAGGGGGCATTATGTTATAGGCCATTTTTTCACATATGATCAGTGAGCCTCCTAATGGGACCAATCAACATCCTATTCCCCCTTGTCACCATCTTGCACAAATCCTTGATCATGTTCCCTTCATCCCCCAAAATTTCAACCCTAAACTGGATTATCTAAGCTAGTTTTAAGACCAACGCTCCCTGTATGCCTACTAGGGTGTGATCACCTACAAGTTTATCCACTGTGGCCTACATTGGTTGTGAGCTAGTTTCACCCCTTTACACCTACGTTGGTTCTAGAAATCTAAGAGAATGGTCGAGATTCTAGAAGCTTCCCCTTCTAGGAGTTTTTAGAAGTTGTTTCAACTACTTACCTTGGATAAAACATCTGGATACTATCCTACCCTACTTTGGAGTTTTCACCACCTATCCTTTGATCCTATCGCTCCCTCAAAGGTGGACCTCTTACCCTAGATTGGTAATTGGATAAGAACTCCGAACTTACCCTACTCCTTTATATATTCTCAACCTTCTATGTGGTTGGGGGTTGGATTTTAGAGAGCAATTTTGCCCTTATGCCGTTGTAGTGAGTTTTTATCATCTCATGCATTTATGGTGATTAGAGGTGCATATTGTGACAAGGAAAGGAAAAGTCAACAACTTGGATGAGATCTTCTACAAGATCAACTGCTATTTATGGTTTTAATATCCTTCCATTTATATTAATACAAATAATTCATTGTTTTCCTATATGTGATGTTGTTATTTCATATATTTGAATACCATGTTGATCTATTGAATGAGGTACTTAAATAATACTACATAGATCTCATAATTTCTTGGTTGATCTTATCTGACTGCACAGGTTCTAATTTTGGAATTCAGAGCTATAATTGTATCTTCCATGATAGAGGAGGAGCGAAGCATGAAAATGACCACAGGTAGGCCTCACTCCATCATCTATTTATTTTAAGAAAAAGCATTCTGTTCATTGTCTCTTTGTTTTTCTAGGTTAGCCATCGACCTAGGGGAGATACTTTTGTCTGCAATCATAAATCTCATATAACATAAGGGATTTATATTAAATCCAAGGATTTAGATTATAAACCATATGAATAATATTACACCCTAGGAAAATTAACAATTATATTAATAAACCCACTGGATTAATATTATCAACTGAAGAGAATAATAAATCTAAGAGATTATAAACTCAAGGGATAAACTCGAGATTGTATATAGACCCTACGATACATACCATAAACCCTAAAATAAACATGGTTGACCATGTTTTGTCATGGTTTATTTTTATATTGAGACAATGTTTGTCACAATTGAACATTTGATCATGGTTGACCATGGCTGATTTTCATATTGAAACAATCTTTGTCACAATGTCACATTGGACCATGGTTGCGCATGGTTGACCATGATTATAAACCCAAGGGATTTATATTGAACTATAATATTAATATTATAAACCTTTTGAATAATACTATACCCTAAGAATATGAACCCTTAGGATCATAAGCCAAACTGATTGATATTATAAACCCAACATATTAATTCTAAAACCCCAATGTATTATAAACCCAAGGGAATAATATTAAACCCAAGGGATTAATATTATAAACCAAAGGGAATAATTAACCCAAGTGATTAATACTAAAAACCCAAGTGAGTATAAACCCAAGAGAATAATATTATAAACCAAAGGGAATAATTAACCCAAGTGATTAATCCTGAAAATCCAAGTGATTATAAACCCAAGCGAATAATATTAAACCCAACGGATAAATATTATAAACCCAAGGTATATAAACCCTAAGACAAATTTTATAAACCCTAAAATAAACATAGTTGACCATGGTTCATGATGGTGGATTTTCTAATTGACAAAATATTTGTCACAATGTGATGTTAAACTCTAGTTGACCATGATTGGTTTTCATATTGAGATAACCTTTATCACAATGTGATGTTGGCCAATGGTTGAAAATGGTTGACCATTGATAACCATGTCGTCACAATGTGACGTTGAATAAAGAGACAATACTTGCCATAATGTGACCATGGTTGTACATGATTGACCTTGTTGGTTTTCAAATTCAGACAATCTTTATTATAATGTGACGTTGGAACATGGTTGACCAAGGATGACCATGGTTGTCACAATGTGATGTTGGACTAAGGGACAATCTTTTTTATAATGTGACCATGGTTGACCATGGTTGATTTTCATATTGAGACAATATTTTTCATAATACGACATTGGAACATGGTTGACCATGGTTGACTTTCATATTGAGACAATCACTTTCATAATGTAACCATTGGACTATGGTTGACCATGGTTGAACATGGCTGATTTTAATTTCTAGATGATCATTGATTGATTTTGGACCATAGTTGACCATCACTGATCATTGTTGATGAAATTAAACCATGGTTAATCATGGTTGACCATCTTTTACTGTGGTTGACGATAAATACATTGAGCATGCTCGAGCATATTCAAGCATGATTAACCATCGTTGATCATGGTTCACCATAGAGACATTGATTAACCATTATGATCATGGTTGATGATGGTTAATCATGTTTGACCCAATTCAACTATGGTTGACCATATTCAATTTTATTAATTTATTAATAAATTTTATTTAATTATTAATTATTATTAATTAATTATTACTAATAATTACTAATAGCAATGCTTATCTCTCTCTCTCTCTCTCTCTCTATATATATATATATATATAGATATATATAAACACAAATTATAGATTATAGATAATCTAATTACACAATTTATATAAATTAGTATTTTATATGTTTATATTTATATTGAAAAATTTAATGAATTAAATAAAATTTTACTTTCCCTTTTTTAAATAAGCCTTGTTGAGTCTCCAAAATATCATTCATTTCACCCTTTTTTCTTTCACTTTGCTTCAAAATTTTCCATATTCCGCAACTCTATAACCCATGCACTAAGACCATCTTCATGGTCAAATATCTGTTTATGAATGTGATTTTCCAATACAATTATTTGGTACCTTCAGTGAATTTAGGGTTAAATATTAGAAAAATAATAGGTACTCAGTTATATATAGAGGTTATATGAGTTTTATGACATATGTAGGCATATTTAAATATTCCAAGACAGTCATATTTTGCCTGCAAGAGTCAAATTCGAATTTTCTCTTCAAACTCTTGAAGATTCAAGGAATATTTAAGATCATTGGTAAAGCATAATTGATTGATAAGAATAATGGAAGTCTTAATAAGTGCCTCCTATCAAATCTAAAGATATTTGTAAGAGGATATGAAGAGGTGTTAATTTCTAGATGTTAACACATGGTTGTAACCGCATGAGATATTTGTGGATCTAGGAGAGATTTTTGGATCTACATTTAAGTTAGTTATCTTAGTTTTTATATAAGTAAGAGTTCCTTCTCATCTCAAAAGGTGTGAAAAAGTTTGGGAGCTATGCTCATGCTTCAATGTAGAGCTTTGGATGTTAAGGATTAGCACTATGCTTATGATGGATGTAATGAATACCATTGTAGTCCACTTTGATATGGTTGTGCCTTAATTTGGTGTTTGATCAAGAGTCTTCTCAACTTTCCACCTTTCATACACTTTGGTATGACCACCTAATGAGTATGGGATGTATTCGACTGTTTAATTTAGTTTCTTTATGTTCATTTTAAGTCTTTGATTAAATGCATGTTGGGATCACGATTGTTGTTACACCAAAACCCGCAGATGTTAGTAAATGGACGCATCGCCAGAGTTAACAGATCCTCGAGAGGCGGTTAGTCCATGTCACGAAACACACCGGGAGTGTTGGATTATCCAATGCCCAACAATCTCCACCTCAGTGCGAGCTTGGTGTGATTCGAACTCCAGACCTTTGGGTCTGATACCACTTGTTGGGATCATGATTATCGTTACACCAAAACCCGCAGGTGTTAGTAAATGGAGACATCGCCATAGTTAATGGATCCTCGAGAGGCGGTTAGTCCATGTCACGAAACACACGGGGAGTGCTGGATTATCCAATGCCCAGCAATGCATTGTTTAAATTCTTTCATGCTCATCCCATTTATCTTCTTTTAAAGGGAAGTGTTATCGCTCTCATTTCATAGATCCATTGCTTTTCAATTTGTATGATAGATACTAACGAATGATTCTAATTTGACATTGCACACATTAGTAATTTCAATTGATCTCTCAGTACTTTCATAATATGTTGCCTTTAAATTTCATAGTTTTAGAATTCAATGCTTTCTTAGTATATGATTTGCTACTTTCAAGTTATGAGAATAGATTTACTTAGCTGTTGGTACAATAATTTACTTTCATGTCACTAGAATAGATTTATTTTCATGTCAATAGACTAAGTTTACTTTCATGTCAATTGTCATGTCAATTTAAAAGATTAAAATATTTCTTCCGAAGTTCTGAATTTTGAGGCTTTTGAAAAAAAAGTGTATGCATACTCATCTTAGGAATTTTTTGTGAGTAGGTTTTATTTCATTTGTGTCATTTCTTTTGATAAATTAGGATCCTCTTTTGAAATTGAAAGTTGATTCGTAGCATATCTTGTGCAAGTATACTTCGCAAGTTCACAAACCCCAGATTTCACAATTTAATGACAAGTAATTTAACTAACAATTAAATTACCCAACAAACCTCAAACGATCCTTTAAAAATATTACACTATTTAAATTCACCATTTAAACATATATTCCATATTAAAAAATTCAATTTTAAATTTAAACTATCAAATTTACAAATTCATTTTTGCAAAATTAATACTAAAACAATATTTAATCCGAACTAAACAAAATGATATATCTATATCTATATCTATATATGATTTTATAATTAAATTTAAAAACCTTAAAACTCTTTGGTAAATTGACATTATACACTTTCTATATAAATTAACAATTATAATTATAATAAATAAAATTCCTAATTATTAAATTCATGATTTAACCTTTTAAATTTTTCTACCATTAAACTAAGTTTCAACAAAATCAAATTTCTTACCCTCGCATATATATCTGTAACGCAAATGTGTATTTAGCAAATTTCTAGCATTTTATCTGCCATGATGACGTAAATTGATTCACCTAGGGTCCATATAGGAAGCCGTTAGCTAAATATGAAATTTAATGAAATTACCATTTTCCCCATGTCCGAAAAGAAAAAGGTTCACAATTTATCACATTTTTTTTAAAACTCATATGATTTTAATTGATAGGAGGTTTTGCTACATCAAACATTGTGTAAGATATGTTTTATTTTATTATTTATTTGGAAGATGAATGTGTTTATCTATAAAGATACTTAGAAAAAAATATTTAGAATAAATAAAATTGAAAACTTAACATAATTAGAAGAGGCAAGGACTAAATGCGTAGTAATTCACAAAATATTTCAATCAGCCATTTAATATTATCTTTACTAAATTTATTATTTTAAATTTTAAGTGGTTTAAAGAAAATTAACTTATCCGTCTAGATTTATTTTAACTTAAAATTATCATATATACAAGTTACTTCTTACGTAATATTTTCCGCATGTGTAATGTGCACTATGAATGATGAATGTGAAATTTATTATGATTAATACAAAATTTCCTCTTATATGTAATTATTGGTCCGTTGAATTTAATATGTGCTAAATTGGAGTGGAATTGACAAAATTGGAAGTCCAAAATAACATAAGATTGGCTATTGAAATATAGTAGGATGGTTTAAAAATAAAAAAATAGAATTAGTGAAAGTCGGCATTCGTCCACTAATTCATGATGGTGAACCATGCACTAGCTATGTATTTTCTTTTCATTTATACAATTTATTTATGATTGGTTAACTATGTTTCGCGATTTTGTGTATAAGATCATAGTTAAGACATATATTAGTTATTTTCCATATTTCTATTTATGGAGACACAAATGTCTTTTTTTTTAATTTGATTGTACAAATATCATTCTTTCTTTTCATACCATTTGTTTTGATTATGAAGTTTTTCGGCCCTAATTAACAGTGGTATTAGAGTGCATGGTTTGGAAAGTGCTGAAACCATTGTGTTTAGTTGTGCTTGCTTCAAACTCGATTGATATAGACAGGTTTTTGTTGTGCTCAAGGTGGATGATGTGAGGTGGACGAGTTGCAGAGTTTGTGATTCGATCTGGTGGAGTTGGTGTCGACTTAACGAATTTAGCACGTGCATACCTGGCAGAGTTGGTGCATGGGACCACATTGTGCTAGCTATGTGCGAGACCTTGGTGGCTTTGTAAACCACCCTTGACATCACTTATATTGGTATTCAAAATTTGATCTGGCATTTAAAAAAATTGCCTACAAGGCCACTCACCCTATTAACATATTACAAGCCTCATGTTGTCGAATGTGAAAGGGGTCATATCAACCATTGGTTTCTTACAAACATGACCCACCCACTTAAAGTATGACAACTTTTTGTATCGTCAGATATTGTGGATGATTTGAAAGTCTTTTTGTGTTGTCGATTAAGTTCGACCCTTACGTTTAGGACCACTACTTTCTTCACTGACGATTGATTGTGCTTGACTGTAGACCATTATATTCAGTGTTAGATTTAACATCAACATATATAGATTATTGGATTCTTAGATTACCATAAAGGAAAATTATTTATTTGTTTTCCATCAAAAGGAGTTTTATACACTCACATTTTTTTAATGCAAAATTCATATGTAAAAATAAAATCTTTGGTCTCCCTAGTTAGCGCTGTCCTTTTTGGAAAGGAAAATTATTAGGAGTGGTATAGAAAAAAAAACAATACACATACTTTTAATGATCTACGGGATGGAGTTTGTGAAGGAAAAAATGACAATAAACTAGAGTCACATGATGAGGAAAAATAGCTAGTAATTTGGGAGAGTAATGTTGGGTTGTGTTATATTCTTTCCATGACTATCCCACGTAGTTAACCAGGGGGTTAGAGGGGGGGTGGAGCCCCCCTTTGTTGTGTCGATTGTGTAGCGGGGGGGAGGCGGGGGTCACAGGGGGTATGAGGCATACCTGTAACCCCACTTTATGGGGTCCAAGGCAGCGCCCCAGAAAATTTTGGTTTTGGACCCTATGTTAGGATGGACGGACCCACCTATGGTTTTGTGTATGATTTTCGCACATGTTTTTGGATGCGATGGTATTCGGTCCATGGTATTGGAGATGATGGTTTTCGATCCATGGTATTGGATGCTTTGGCATGTATAAATATGTATTATAACATTGAAAGAAACATAATGAAAAATCAAGTTGGTAGTCCTGGCTTTGGGATCCAGGGAAAATCTCTGGGATATGTGTTTTATGTGTTATGCTCTCGCATTGTTTATTCTTTGTGTTTTAGAATTCGTATGTAGGTAATTTCTATATGGGGTTAAAACCTACATTTGGTATCAGAGCAATTTTGGCTTCACGGGGATGCCTTTGTTGCTGAGGGGTTTCGCTCGGGCGTATGGTAGACCCTGTTCAGTGGGAGATCTGTGAGATCGATTCTGGTGGTGAAAGAAGATGGCGAGTAGTGGAAAGATAGAGATCGAGAAATTTAATGGTCAGAGTTTTGAGTTGTGGAAACTGAAGATGGAGGATCCGTTGGTGGATAAAGATCAGTGGGTCACGGTAGATCCAGGTACTAAACCAACAGGAGTATCTGATGAAGAATAGAAGAAGTTGGATCAGAAGGAAAAGAGCACAATATGATTGTGTGTCTTAGATTCAGTATTTCTGAATGTACCAAGGGAAGCTACGATGAAGGCTTTGAGGGACAAATTAGGGACTTTATACCAATCTAAGTCTCTCGTCAAGAAGTTGTTCCTACAGAAAAAGATGTATAACATGAGGATGAAAGATGGAGACTCAGTGACAGAGCATCTAAATGCATTTAATACTGTGGCAAGTCAGTTAGCATCTGTTGATATTAAAATTTCAGATGAAGGTAAGTGCATCAGTTTTTTGTGTTCTCTACCAGATTCATGGGATAGTTTGGTTATTGCAATAGGTAGTAATGCAACTGCCTTGCAGTTTGATGAAATAGTCTCATCCTTGCTGATGGAGGAGATGAGATCGAAAAATATGGAGAGCCAGAATGATGACTCCTTGTCTATATGAAGACGGTCCCAGAGCAGAAACAAAAATAAGTCATCAAGTGGGAGATCTAAATCTAGAGTGAGATCTAAATCTTCAGGAAAACCTGTAAAGGTGGTGTGCTAGAAATGCAGAAAGGAAGGGCACGACAAAAGTGAATGTAAATCTAAAGCTCCCGATAAAGGAAAGGGATTTGATGATGCTCCTTCTATAGAGGCGAAAACCACCTCAAATGAAGGTGGGGATGTGTACTTGGCTTCTTCAAGTACACATATAGATCATGAGGCATGTTTGATTGACTCAAGTGCATCCTTTCACTTCACTCCCCATAGAGAGTGGTTCTGCGAGTATGAGAAATACGATGGTGGTGATTTCCTCTTAGGGGATGATAGGAAGGCTAGAATAATTGGTCACGGAAAGGTAAAGTTGAAGTTGCAAGGTGGAAGGGTTAGAACACTTCCAAGTGTTCTGCATATTCCTACATTGGCAAGAAATCTGATTTCTGTAAGCAAGCTAAACGATGCTGGTGTAAAAACAGTGTTCGAGAACGATACCTACAAAATGGTTCAGGGAGCACTGGTATTGACATGGAGAGTTCGAATTGGAACTCTGTGCAAGCTACAAGGTAGCACTGTTATTGATGGGTGCAATAGTTCTATGGTTCCTAGACTAGAAAATCTAGTGGTCTCTGGAGAGAAGACTATGTTGTGACATCAAAGGCTTGGACATATTGGAGAGAAGGGCCTTTGAATACTTTATGGTAAAGGTATGGTAGAAGGTATGAGTAATCGCTCTCTGGATTTTGATTTTTGTGAAAATTGTGTATATCAGAAGCAGAATCAGGTGAGTTTCCCCTCTGGTAGTAAGAGGGTGAAACATATATTAGAAATTGTGCACAGTGATGTGTTTGGACCTGTGAAGGTTCCATCACTGGGTAATTTTGTGTAATATCTATCATTTATATATGACTTCTCAAGGAATACATGGATATATTTACTTAAGAAAAAATCTGAAGGCTTTGACAAGTTTAAAGAATTTAAGGTTCTTGTGGAAAATCAGATAGTGAAGAAGATAACGGTGCTGAGGACATATAATGGTGAGAGTTTTGCGGCAAGTAATTTGAAGAATTCTATAAGAAGTGTGGTATAGCACGACAAAAGACTACTCCATATACACCTCAGCAAAATGGAGTTTCAGAAAGAATGAATAAGACATTGATGGAAAGGGCAAGAAACATGCTCATTGGTGCCATGTTAGGATAGGAATTCTGGGCAGAAGCAATGGATACTGCATGTTACCTGGTCAATAGGTCATCTTCATCAGCGTTGGAGGATAAGACTCCACAAGAGGTACGGATTGGTAAGGAACCCTCTCTTTCACATCTAAGGCTATTTGGATGTGATGCATATGTACATGTTCCAATGGGGAAATGAACCAAGTTGGATAGTAAATCTGAAAAGTGCATCTTTATTGGGTATAAGGATGGTTTAAAGGGTTATAAGCTTTGGAACTCAGTCACACGGAAGGTTGTGTACAACCAATATGTAGTGTTCAGAGAGGTAAAAGATGTTATTAAACATGAAGTCTAACCCAACGAACCTGAGAAGATAGAGTTTGAGCTTAAGGAGGAAGAATCAGACTCTACAGCAGAGGAGGAATCAGAAGATGAAGAACCACAAAGTCTTGGTGTAAGAAGATCAATTCGAGAAAGAAGGAAACCAGAAAGGTATAGTCCATCTGCTTTCTATTCAAATTTTGCTTTATCTATTACTGACGATGATCCCAGAACTGTGAAGGAAGCAGTAGATTTAAAGGATGGCAAACTCTGGAAAGAGGCCATGGTTGATGAAATGGCATCTTTGCACAAGAACGAGGCTTGGGATCTAGTGGAGTTATCGGTTGGAAGGAAACCCATTGGTAGCGAATGAGTGTTCAAGAAGAAGACAAATTCAGAAGGAAAGGTGGAGAAAAACAAAGCTCGGTTGGTAGCAAAAGGTTATTCCCAGGTGTCGGGAATTGATTTTGGTGATATTTTTTCTCCTGTTGCCAAGGTAACTTCTATTAGATTACTTTTATCTGTTGTTGCTTCTTTTTATTTTGAGGTAGAACAAATGGATGTGAAGACAACATTTCTTCACAGGGATCTCGAAGAGGAAATCTAGGTGAAGTAACCTGAAGGCTTTGCGGTGAAGGGTAAGAAAGAACTGGTATGCAAGTTAAAGAAGTCTCTGTATGGGTTAAAACAATCACCAAGGATGTGGTAGCATAAATTTGATACATTTATACGAGGAATTGGCTTCACTAGAAGCAAAGCAAATCATTGTGTGTATTTTAAATTAATTGGTGACTGTGTTATTTATCTGTTCTTGTATGTGGATGATATATTGCTATTTGGAAATGACAAAGAAATTATCCAAGATTTGAAGACCCAATTGTCCTCCAAATTTGACATGAAAGATCTTGGTGCTGCAAACTATATTTTGGGCATGGAAATTAAAAGAGATTGGGCAAAGAGGAAGCTCTAGTTAAACCAGAGGAATTATGTTGAGACAATACTACAGAGGTCTAATATGTAGGATAGTAAACCGGTGAAGGTTCCTATTCCTATATGTGTGAGGTTATCTACTGAATATTGTCCCAAGGCACAAGAAGAGGAAGACGACATGTCCTGTGTTCCATATGCAAGTACAGTCGCTAGCCTGATGTATGAAATGGTATGTACTAGACCAGACATTACACATACAGTGGGAGTATTGAGAAGGTTTATGTAAAAACCAGGGAGGGATCATTGGACAGCAGTGAAGTGGGTTTTTAGGTATTTGCATGGCACTAGTGATTACGGTTTGTGTTACCAAGGAAGACCAAGATTGGACAGAATGTTGGATATTCATGGCTTTGTTGATGCAGACTGGGCTGGAGATCTGGATCAGAGAAGATCTACAAGTGGGTATGTGTTTAACCTATTTGCAGGTGCAGTCAGTTGGATGAGTAAGAAAAAATCTGTAGTGGCACTATCAACTATAGAGGCATAATACATGGTGGCCACTCATGTAAGCAAGGAAGCAGTTTGGTTGCAGAGATTGTGTTCAAGTATGGGGTTAGTACAAAGAGCTATAAGGATAAACTGTGACAACCAAAGTCCAATTTTCTTAGCAAAGAATCCCGCATATCATTCAAAGACAAAGGACATTGATGTTTAGTATCACTTTGTGAGGGATATGATAGAAGGCAAAAAGGTGTTGCTAGTAAAGGTGGACAGTTTGAAGAATACTCTGATCTCTGAGAAGTTCTCTTAGTGTAAAGAGATAATGGGAATTTCAATGTTGGAAAAATGACTAATCTCTCTTATGGCCCCCTATGGAAAGAAAACAACAAGTGGGAGAATTTTCGCTTGTGTTATATTCTTTCCATGAGTAGCCCACGTAGTTAACTCGGGGGTTAGAGGGGGGGCGGATCCCCCCTTTGTTGTGCCAATTGTGTAGCGGCGTGGGGTCACAAGGGGCTTGAGGCATACTCGTATCCCCACTTTATGGGGTCCGGGGCAGAGCCCCATAAAATTTTGGTTTTGGACCCTATGTTAGGATGGGCGAACCCACCTATGGTTTTGTGCATGATTTTCACAAATGTTTCTGGACTCGATGGTATTCAGTCCATGGTATTGGATGCGATGGTTTTTAGTCCATGGTATTGGATGCTTCGGCATGTATAAATATCTGTTATAACATTGAAAGGAACATAATGAAAAATCAAGCTGGTAGTCTCGGTTTTGGGATCCAGGGGAAATCTTTGTGGATATGTGTTTTACGTGTTATGATCTTGCATTGTTTATTCTCTATGTCTTAGAATTCGTATGTAAGTAATTTCTATATGGGGTTAAAACCTACAAGTAAGGATAAAAAGGCCTATGCATTTTTCGTTGCCTCAATGTCAGAAGAGGTAAGAAGATATATTATTCAAAGTAAGGATAGTATATGAAGCATTAGAAAAATTAAAAGAACTTTACGACTCACATTCAGAATTGAAGATCATTTGATTTTTATTGAATTTATTTAATCTAGAGATGAAAGATAATGATCCATTGAAACTTTCCTCTGAAATTAAAGCCATTAGTCACGAAATTGAGTGTACTAGTGTTGAGGTTGATCTATAGCTTACTACCTTTATAAAATCCTTCTACCTTGGTTATTCACACTACTTGGAATCTCTCTAGGCAATTTGAATGTTAAAAAATTTATATTTTGAAAAATTAGTAGAAAAATTTGCAAAAAGAAAGTATTTTTGAAATAAAGAACCACTAACCAATTATAATGTAGAAACTTCGTGTATTTCTCAAAAATATCAAAATCCTCAAGAAGAATCAACGAAAAATAATAACGATGGCAACGGTTAGGGTTGGAGGAATTATAGAAGCAGGGGGGGAAATAATCTCGGAGATAGATAGTAGAATGATAAACAACAAAGAAATTTTACTGATAAAACAACTATCGAATTTTTTAGATGTGCTAAATTTGGACATACTGCTACTAATTATCGAATTCCTTTGGAGAAAATAAGGGAAAGGAGAGAAAAAATGAATGAAATCAAAGATCAATTACCTCTATATAAAGGACAATCTTCTGAGAATGCACATTATGTTGTTGCCCATTGTAATTTTAATGTGGATTAAATATTTAGTGCCTATTTTTCCTCATGACATGATAATTGCATATGATAGACATGTGTCACTTGCCATATGAATTTTAGAGGAGATTTGTTCTAAAAAATCAGTGGTCACATTAATCGAGTAGACTATTTTGCTAATATATCTCAAGTTAAACATTCTAGGATAGGATCTATTTGATTAAAGATGTTAGGACTTACATAGTATATTTTAAATGATGTTCTTTACATTCCACAAATTTAGAGAAATTTATTGTCTCTTATATATATTAGACAACGAGGATATTCAATAGACATATTTGATGGAAAAGTGGAGATTCGAGGAGAAAATGATAATGAGACTATTATGACCGGTGTGAAAGAAGACAAACTTTTAAAATTGAAATGTATGGCATCCATTGCATTGAATATTACTTATTTGGGCCGAAAAAATGATACTATGTGTTCAAGTTTATTATGGCATGCTCATTTTGGTCTAATCAATTATAACGGTATAGGAATTATGAGACAATATGGAATTAAAGGGATTCAAATAATTCAAAGAAAGCTTACATCATGTAATGCTTGTATTCTAGGAAAGCACTGTAAACAACATTTTTGCGGTTCCACTTCCAAAACCTCCAAGAAATTAAGTCTGATACATTCAAATTTATGTGGACCTATTCCTGTTGCTACTCCAAATGGTAATAAATATATACTAACATTTATTGATCATTATTTGAGGATCTGTTGGGTCTATCTTTTAATAGAAAAGTCACAAGTTTTTGATGTGTTTAAAACATTTCATTTCTTGATTACAAATGAAACTCAACTTAATATAGGAACTATGAGAACCAGATAATGGTGGAGTATAACTTCGCATGATTTTGAAAGATATTTGTAAGAGAATAGCATCAAAAACCAAACAATAATTCCTTATAATCCACAAAAAAATGAGGTTGTAGAACAAATGAATAGCTCAAGTTGATGTTTTAGGGAGAAGTAGTACTTTGTGTAGCTCATATCAGAAACTGTTATCTTTCTTTTATTATCAACGATAAAAATCCATATGAATTATGGTATAATTGTCTTCATGTTGTTCAACATTTTCGAGTTTTTGGTTCTCAGCGCTATGCTCTAATACCTAAGGACAAAAGGAATAAATTGAGTGTTAGGTGCATAAAATGTAACTTTTTGGGATATTCCATGACATCTAAGGCATACTGGTTGTATGATGAAGAGAATAATAATTCTAGTTTGACAAGAGATGTAGTTTTTAGTTTTTCTTGAATTTGATAAAGACACATTGACAATTGATAGAAAACTTAATAATTTAGAAAAGTTTATGTCTAAGAAATTTTATTATAAATCTGATAATAATATTCCACATTTTGAAAGGGGGATTCTCATTCTATATCAATCTATGGATTCTCCTTTCATAAGTATACCTCTCAATGATGAAAATGGTTATGCTAAAGAGAAATTGGATGATAGAATTGTTTTTGCATGGACAAAAAGTACTTGTATTCCACAAGAGACTACTCTAGAAGATGAACAACTTCCTCCACAAAATGATCAACCACTAAGAATATCAACTCATATCACAACATTTCCAAGAAAAAATGATGATTTTGAAACATGAAGTTCTTCAGGTAGCTATTCTCATGCTTATGAATATAATTTCTCTGTTGATAGTGAACCTACTTGTTTTGAAGAAGTTGTTATTTGTAATGTGTGGAGAAAAGAAATGAAAAGGGAATATGATGCACTTATTAAAAATGACACTTAGAGGTTGGTGGATCCTTCTAATGGAACCAAACCCAATGTTTGCAAGTGGGTTTATAAAATCAGATACAAATTTGATTGTTCACTTGAAAAGTACAAGGCAATACTTGTAGCAAAAGGATATGCACAAAAATAATGTATTGATTACACATAAACCTTTTCTCCTAAAACTAAATGGGGCTCTATTCGAACCTTGTTTACTTTTGCAACTTCAAAAGGATAGAAAATTCATCATATAGATGTAAAAAATGCTTTCCTAAATGGATATTTGAAGGAAGATGTTTACATGTTTCAACCAGAAGGCTTTCCTGTCAAAGGTAAAAAGTTAAAAAAGATATGCAAGTTGATGAAGTCTTTGTATGGTTTGAACAAGAACCTCGTTCATGGTATGAGAAACTAACTGGACATATTTTTAAGTTAAATTATAAACATTTTGACCTAGATGATGCAACTCTTTTTGTTAAGAAGGTTGGAATATAAGTTGCATATCTAGTTGTCTATGTTGATGATTTGATGATTACAGGGAACAACGATGACTACATATCATCCATTAAGAATGAATCACAAAATGTTTTTGATATGATAGATTTAGGTTTACTTCATTATTATCTTGGAATTGAAGTTGGTCAACATCCTCAACATATTTTTGATCTCTGAGAAGAAATATGTTGGAAAATTATTGAACAAATATGGAATGATGGATTGTAATCTTGTTGCTACTCCAGTGCAACAAAATATAAAACTTACTTGAGAAGAAGATAAACCATTTGAAGATTCAACAAAGTATAGGCAACTTGTTAGAAGTTTGATTTATCATTCTACTACTCATCCTAACAAAACTTATGTTGTAGGGATATTTTCCAGATTTATGCATCAACTTTATGAAGGTCATCGGGTAACAGAAAAGAATACTTAAATATCTAAAAGGAACTCAAATATATGGCATCAAATATTTCAAAGTTTCAAACTTCCATCTTACTAGTTATTCAGATTCAGATTTGATGGTGATAAGCAGCATGGAGACTCAACTTCTGGTTATTTGATGAATCATGAATCAACAACAATCTTCTGGAGATCATTAAAACAATATATTCTTGCTAATTATACCACTGAGGCCAAATATGTTGCACCAACACAAGCTACAAAAGAAATAATTTGGCTTTGAAAAATACTTGAAGATTTGCAGGAGAAACAAAAGGCGTTAACTCCTTCATTCATTGAAAATTATTTTGCAGTTCCGTTAGCCAAGAATCTAAAATTTGATGGCCGAACCAAACATATCAACACCAAGTATCATTTGATCCAACATCATGTTGAGGCCAAAAAAATTCATCTGACACATTGTCCTACTTCGGAACAAATTGCATATATCTTTACCAAAGTGTTGGGATGTGAAAAGTTTGAAAACTTTAGATCTCTATTTGGCATGTCAAATATCCCTTCAGATTAAGGGGAGAATGTTAACTAATCCTTCATAATTTTGTATATAAAATCATAGGTAAGACATAAATTAGTTATTTCCCATATTTTTTTATTATAAAAACACAACTATCTCCCTATAAATTTGATTGCATAAATTTCATTCTCTTTATTAAAAATATAAAGTAGAATACCATATGTTTGTACAATGAATTTCTCTAGACTCGTTAAACAGAATCCATTACAGAGTTTAATAATATCTTTTATTTCCTCTATTTGGAATAATATGAAAAGGAAAAAGCCGATCAATGAGTTTCATGCCTTAATGGATTTCATATTTTACAAATAAATTGTAATTATTTTTAAACATGATCTCGAGAGGGCTGCAATTTTACTTTTGGCATGAACTTCACCCTTGGAGTGCATTATAATACCATGGTATATAGATGATAAAATAGGTTACGCTTTTAGATGGTCAAACTTGTATGGAAAAAGTGAAATAATCTGACATATGTATATTTTATAAATGTACAAGGTATGAGGTGAACTTTATTCCCATGTTGGTGAAGGAAGGACAGTATAACATATTCAAGCACGGAGATTTTAACTAAATGAAGAAGAGGGACTTTAGTTATGAAGAAGAAAGTGATTAAAATAAATGTTCGAAAATCACTAAATTATCATGATCATGAATGTGAATATAATTTTATCTAAGTTTATAATCACACATTCTTATTGGTATTACCAAAAAAGTATTGGTTAGTAATAAATAAAGATAAAATAAATTTTATTTTAAATAATATTATATAGAAGTTAGTAATTTATGTATTATTAAGTTTTAAAATATAGCTAAGAGCTTTTTTTAAAATATAGAAAGTTATCATTTCAACCACTATTATATATTTAGGAATGTTTAATTAAATTTTTTAGGTAATATATATTTTGTAATAACGAGGATGATGAATAATTTTATTGTGTGTTTTGGTATTATTTTTTAAGTAAATGAAATTGATTTTTATAATGAATCATGATAAGAATGTTTCTAATTTATTATGCCTCTAGTTTTGAGATGATTCTCATATTTATGATTGTATAACATGAAATTATAATGATACAGTTCTAAATATTATGTGATATTAAGATATATTTTTGATAAAAATATGTCAAATGTGAAGCATGTGGCTAATGTATGTATAATTTATAATTTATGACAAGTATGCGCATACAATTTTTACTATTCATACCATTGTGATAATAATGATGATATGTTCTCATGACGTCATGTAAGAGTTGCCATGTTGATTATTTTCTATAATATTATGATTTCATAACTAATGCATTATGATGAGATATGGTGATTAAAACGAAATCCACCCATTGACCAAAAGTAACAGTTTATTTCATGATCTCAGAGATCCAATACCTAGAAGAGAGAATATATAACACCATATAAATTTGGAACAAACTCAATCGATATATTTAATATTTAATATGTTACCATATAGTTTATAATAATTTTTAACTTTTCCCAAGTTTATAATATACCTTTTTTAATTCACTTATGTTTATAATTTTTTTGTTTCACTCTGTTAAATTATTCTACCAATTCCATTGTCTTCGCGACACCAACATTTTCACAGGATAGTCAGCAGGTCACTAATTTCACTTTCTATTATCGCCAAAATATTTTTGGTTCAAATGCTTTACGCTCTCCTACACCACACCCATTGATCAATGAGTCAGACAAAGCTTATTCGAAGAATATTCAAATCACATTTTAATCTCATCGCCAATTAAAAAAAAAAGAGTCAACCAGGATTCATCCACCCGGAAGTCGAAATATATGTGCCTATCGACAAACAACTTTTTCACAAATAATGTGATATTTAAGTAGGTTGACCACTTCAATGTTATTATTTTATTTGTATACCATAATAACAAATTCATATTTAGGGATAAGTGTTCCATATGTCTTTTTAAAACTATTTAAATTCCAGTCTTATTTTTTCCTTTTTCGATGATTGAATTCGATAGTCACCTATATTTGAGGTTTGAATCAGTGTTTTAGTTAGATTGGCAGTCTTGTCTGATTAGAAGGGGCTGTGACGAGCCTTTGGCTCACAGAGATAATGGTTCTTTTCAAAATCTACATCGAAATAAGTTAGGAGTCATGATGATTTCAAAAAAAGCTTAGAATCTTCTGAGATTACTGTTTTAAGATGGGTATGTTTATTAATATTGATAAGATTAAAGTCATAATAATTAAATCCAAAAATATAGAATATGAAAATTTCATTTACGATAATAATTACCGAAAAGTTACTTCATACAAATATTTGAGTAACAACATTCACCATCAACTCAATTGGAATTATAGCATTAAGAAAAAGATAATAAGAAACTTGAAAACTTATTATCAGCTTGAAAGCAATTGTAAGTGGAAAAATATTTCTGTATTAATGAATATGTTTTAATCTCACTTTTAATTTATAGTATTAATAAATATGTTTTAATCCATCTTTTAGTGAATTTTATTTATAATCTCTAACTTAATCATTCATATATGCATTTACTTTTATACCAAATTATCAACACTTCGTTGAGGTTAGTCATCGACATACTACTTCCAAATTTTTAGGATGTTTTGGACGAATCAATTTTTATCCATAATTTAGCTCAATGTTCAAGGATTGACGATGTTTTCAGTTATTTTGACTGATTCCGTCAAATTTGCTTACTATAGTACCAACGATTGCTAAAACTAAGTGGGACAAATGCTATTCCTATTTGTGCAATCTGGTGTTGTTCAAAATCAGTGAAGGTAGTGAACTAAGAATCTTCATGGTGGATGGTAGAGTAGTGCACTTACCATAAGTTGTCCTACAAACTATGCAATGAAATAATTTCTAAAGGAGGGAAAGTCATACATCAATATAGGAGAAGCACCTTCCATTTCCTTCGAAATAATTTACGGTTAAGTTGTAATTACTTTTGCATAATATAAGACTTCTGATAATTTAAAACTTCCCAATAATACAAATACAACATGCATTGAAGGTTCAATCAAATGTGCCTAGAAAGAAATGCATCATTTGGCCGACATTAAGCCTCGTGAATGTATAAAAAATGTAATTTGTAAACCATATAAACATGAGATTTCATTACAAATTAATTGAGTATTACTCGGAAATTTTGAAAACTTGTAATTGATCGTAACATCTATCAATCACATAAAGAGGTGAATTTGAGTTGAAATGGGAGATTCCTGGAATATTTAAGAATTCGATGGACATGGACGCAATCAATTTTTTAACCGCATCGGATTCTTCAATATTCTAAGAATTTACAATCTGCTTAAGTTAGCTGCTGGTGCAATCATGGCAATTCTTGGAATATTCAGGAATTCAACAGACATACACGCAATCAATTTTTTAACCACATAAAATTCCTCAATCTACAATCCACTTAATCTCGCTGCTGGTGTAACGATGGCAAAAGGGCAGTGAATGCCATTGTTAAAGGGGATGATGAATGCCACTGTTAAAGGGCATGATACTCCCGCTGCGACTGCGAACTTGTGGAATGAATTAATAACAATTCGGGTGGCATGACGGAGTCCGAAATGGTAGGCTTGGTAACTCAGCATAACCTACTGAAAAAAAACAAAGAGTCGGCATAACCTCTAACGGCCACAAGAGTCAACAAAGAAATGTCGGTGTCATCACTGTGAGAGGGAAAATCAAACATCATCATCCGAATTGCCGTTAAGTGGCCCTTCCACATCCACAATTTCAATGCCATCGGAACTGGTGATAATTTGTTCATCGACATGCACAATTTCTACACCACCTCCCCAGATCATTTTCATTTTATCCCCGCAGTTCCTGTTTTTATCACCTCGGTTCTGCTTTTCGCTTTTACAGTGGCGAGGAGAAATTAATAGGAAAGATTGAACAATCTTTTTTACAGTTAAATTAGGTTAGTAGTTTGATAATTAGTTTACAATTAGATTAGTAATTTAGAATTTTTTGAATGCAGGGTGGTGTAATTCGTATGGTTGGAATTGTTTTTTTGGGTAATAATCACATAGGAAAACGATTTGTCTATAAATTTCAGTTAATTCGTTTAATAAATTATATAAATAAATTTATTCAAGGAAGATAAAAATGTGCCTTATAGTTATATAACTATTAGTAACGGATTAAATCAACCAATATATAAATATGAAATTGAATCAAAATACCATTTTCTCTACCAAAAAAATGATTCACAATTTTCCTTCACAACGTTTTTTAAAAATCATGATTTTAATTGACGGGAGTTTTTTGAATATCAAAGATTATCTAAGAACGGTTGTGTTTTACTAGTTTATTTGGATAAAGCTACTTAAAACAAATTAATTATTTAAAATAAATAGCATTCACAACTTAACCTAATTAGAGGATGAAATGTGTAGTGATTTGAAAATATTTCAATTTCGAATTTAATATTATTCGTGCTAAATTAATTATTTCAAATTTTAAATTAGGGTTTTATACAATAACATGTCAGTCATTAAAAGGCTATCTTCATTTGGAATATCGGCCATCTATATTTATTTTAATTTAAAATTATCATGTGGATAAGTTACTGCCTATGTAATGTGCGCTATGAAATACGAAATGCGCAATTTATTATTCTTAATACAAATTTTCCCTATATATACATAATTATCGGTGTCCTGAATTTAAGATCTGCTAAACTCTATTAGAAATGGACAAAAATTGGAATTGAGATATCTGTGGTTTTCAATTTTTGGATCACTAACTGGAGAACCCACAATATAAATTAGAATTTATTTTAATTAAATGGAATCAATTAATTTAACAATTTTATTTATTAATTAAATTAAAATATTAGTTGAATATGATTAATAAAATAATAATTAAAAAAAAAATTAATTTAATTAATTGAATTGAATAATAATATTATAATATATAAAATTAAATTAATAAAAATAGAATTAATAATAGAAATTAATATATATATATATATATAATAATTTCAAAGCTGATAGTGTGTTGTTCCAAATAATTTTAACTTTAATAGTATTTATTCCCTATAGCAGCTCATCTTGTATCATCATTTTTAAAAGTGCTGATGATGGATCGCAGTTGGGATTTGAAACGTTGGCAAAAAGATGTTTATACTGTGGTTCTCCGGTTACTGATCCAAAAATTGGAAGTAAAAAATAACTTAAAACTGGGTATTGAACAATAGCGGGATAAATCAAAATTGCAATTTTCTGATTTAAGTTTTAAAGTTATGTGAAACACAATCTATTTCAATTTTCAATCAAATCCACAATTTAAACATACAAATTCTAATTTAGAATTTGCAGATATTAGTTTAGAAGAAGAAAAAACATTAAGAAAATAAAATTGGGAAAGTCCACCTTCCTCCATTAATTCATGGCCGTGAAGCATGCAGTAGCAATGTTCTTGCTTCTGATTTATAAAATCTATTTATAATCGGTTATATAAATTAATAATATCTTTTAATTGCTCTGTTTGGAATAATAGAAAAAAAGAAAAAGCTGATCAACGATCTTCATGTCTCAGTGGACTTTCATATTTTACAAATAAAGTCGATTTTACCTTTAAACCTTAGTGGACTCTCATATTTTATAAATAAAGTCTAATTTACCTTTAAACATGATTTCCAAAGGGTCTCAATTTTACTTTCGGCATGAACTTCACCTTGGAGTGTATTATAATACCATGGTATATGGATGATAAAATAGGTTACACTTTTAGATTGTCAAACTTTTATAGAGAAAGTGAAATAATTTGATATAGGTGTATTTTCTAAATGTACATACAAGGTATTAGGTGAATTATTTTCCAGGTTAGTGAAAGAAGGATAACATAACATATTAAAGCCTGGAATTTTTAACTCAAAGAAAAATAGAGGCTTTGGTCATCAAGAAAGTGATTAAAATAAATGTTAAAAATCATTAAAAAGTATATATATATATATATATAAATATATATATATATAATATATATATATATATATATAATTTTATTTTATTCCAATTTAGTATTAGGTATATTTATTGAATTAGAAGAAAAAGATATTTTTTGATACATAAAAATAAGAAGAAGTTTTAATTTAAATAATATTATAATATAAAAATAGAATTGTATATGATTAATTTTTGAAATATAATTAAGAGAATATCTTTAATAAAAAAAAGTTATAATTACATTAACTATTAAATATTAAATAAATAGTTTAATGCATATTTTGTAACAATGAGGATTGGGGATGCTGAATAATTTTATTTCATTTATTGGTATTCATTGTTTATGTGAACAAATCAAATTAATTTTTATGATGAATTATGATAAGAATGTTTATAGTGTATTATTGTACTATTATTGAGATGATTCTCAGACTTATCATGTTATAGTATCAGAATATATTGATATATGGTTCAAAATATTATGCGATATCATGATATATATTTGATACAATATGTTAATGTTATAGCTTTTGATGATGTGAAGCATGTGACTATTGTATGTATATTTGACATGCATGAGCATGTCATTTTACTATTTAGAATATTGTGATAATAATGATGTTATGTTCTCAACATGATACACAAGAGTTGCAATGTGGATTATTTTGTATAATATTACGATGTTATAACTAATGCATTGATTGCATGTTGAAATGTGGTGATTGAAACGAAATCCACTAGTTGGTTGAGAGGGCTGGTTTTTTTCATGATATTATGGTATCTCATACCTATTAGAGATGATATGTAAAACCATATGGTATGGGCACACAATTAATCAACACTCCATATGCCAGTTTTCCTTTTCCCTTTTATAAGTCTTGATGGATAACTATTAAGGAGCTATGACACCATCTTGAGGAGGTTGATTGTAACAGAGTTACATAACTTTAAAAATGAGACTTTAAAAAAATTTCCATGGAGTAATATCTTGGTGGATAAACTTCAATTAACCTAAGATTTCTTGTTAGATGACATAAACAAAAAAAGCCCAATAGTTTGATGTTTTTGTGTTATTTCCTTTGTTCATATGGTAGGAGTCATCTTGCTTAGGACCAACCTTTATCCTTTGCAAACACAAGAACAAGTTGGTATACATTTCCACTCTACCAAAATACATTGCTCTGCTCCTCCCTCTCTTCAAACCAAACCTTCTATGTTATGTCTGATCTTCACATTTATTCACAATCTAGTCTTGTGATCACTGAAATGCACTCACTTATCCTAATTAATAAGGATTTGGCATTTTTTAAGAGGTTGACTTGTAAGCATAGCTAAATTGAAATATCCAATCCCCCCTGACTCTGATTGACATTCATAACTAACTCCTCTTGAGTCAAGCATCGACCATGGTCTCTTGTTAACCTTGACATCGACAACAACAAAATATTCAACACTTCCTAAATAGTCAATAGTAATAGGTAAATTGAGGTTAGCATTAAAACTTTTAGATAATTTATGATAGCTTAATAAGTGAACTTATTCCTCATTTTATTAAACCTTTCTATTGGGTTGTTAATCCATCTTATTTTCCCATGTAAAAGAACTTAGATGGACCTCACTTTTTGGTGAAAACCATGGTGATGAAGTTAGGATTTTTGATCTTTTCAAAAATGTTACAGACAACCATAACTTTCTAATCAAGAATAGTCAACCATATTTAACCATAGCCAATTTAATCATGATGATAAAAAATAATAAACTAGAACTTATTTTAATTAAAATAGTTAATTATAATCAACTACGTGAAATTATAGTAGATGATATGCAATAATAATATACCATTGTTAAGCATGATCACCTTTTTTCAACTAATGCCAGTGATACTAAGTCACTCTAAACCAAATTAAATAATAATCAAATTTACTAATAATATCATCGTCTCTCATGTCCATACACATACTAATAGTATTTTAATTTCGAAATCCAAAAGACATTAATGGTCCATTAACACAACTACAAATAAATAAATAATTAATATATATATGAAAATTAAAATATATCTACCACTTTTATATTAATTAAACATTATAAAAATATATCAAACATTTTAATAAAAACCTAAATATCACATAGTTTACGTAACTATGATGAAATCATATTAATATACAAGAATTTAAGTTAATTTTGATTATATGATGCTAACGTACATGGATCCATAGATGCCAATAGATTACACTGCTCTATTCTTTTCAATAAAACAATGAACACAATGACACCAAAGAACCCAGGTGAATAAAGATGCATTAAAAATCAGCCGAGACTCATCACCCCCCCTCTAATGGGACAAGATTGTTAATCTAAACTAATACGTTGTTTCGACGTAAATACGGGTGTCTATGGAATTCACATGTACGGTAAAATGGAAAAATAACACTCATTCCCCTCGGCTTAGTATTCAATATGAATTCCTTGTTATTCAATATAAATAAAATAATAACATTGAAGTGTTCAAGGTAATTAAATCTGCCACTATTTTGTTAGTTGATTGTTTAAACATGACATTATTTTGTCCAGCCATCATGAAAACATTGAACTGGTTAACCTATTTAAGCCTGGCATTATTTTGTCAAGAAATTGATTAGAGCATTATTTTTGTCTAACAGTTATTTAATGAAGCTACTTTTTTAGTTTTTGTGTTTTTCAAAATTTTCCTGTCGAATTTGCGGATAAATAGAATGATGGTTGAAATCTAAAGAGTGCAAGCGTGGATGATTAGCTTGCATGAATGTGAAGTCATGTCAAATTAGTCTAATTCTTTTTGTGAATGGCATCTGAGACTAAGTTTATATACCATGGCATGCATCCAGATTGTCGCAACATTAGCTCTCGTTCCGTTTGCTTACCTTATAGAAAGGTGTCCACTGTTTCTTATCTTTATCCGTTGTTCTACGGATAAAAATTCCAGTGAGATCAACTATTCGCTCACAAAATAAACACGTTGAATTGGGGGGCATCATAATAGATACAGATATAGATCATTTGCTATATCTCTGAGTTAACTAATCTGTCATACTTGTTGCAGAGAGGAACCCCCGCCTTTAACATGGTCCATCTTTCTGCAAATTTTCTTCCTTGGAAGCGGGTGATCATTTGCTACATATGGGACCTTTGTTTTTCTCTGTTGGTTCGTATTGTAGAAACAGCGTTACAATAGACTAAAGTAAAATCATTTTTTAATTTGCTGATACAGGATCGCAATAATTCAGAATTGCTACGTTCCATGGACGTACTACACTTCTACATTTGCTGCAGCAGCATTTAACCTAGTTCCCATTTTAGCTTTTCCAATCCCAATATTTCTGAGGTAAAAGTTGTTGTTATATCACTATTACTATGTGATGTGAGCCAAAAATTTGCCAATCAAGCCGCAAAGTTCATTTTGTTTTGTTGAAATGGATTTCACTTTTATTGGTTAATGATGAAGTTGCAGTATATTGATGATGCTCTTTCAACTTGCTTCTTTTCTGTTAGAGTGCAGAAAATTAATATCAGAAGTTTGAGAGGACAAAGAAAAGATGGGTGGGTCAATTATTCATAGAAAATTGAGAGATTGATAACACTTAACAAATCAAATTTGATACTTCTATTTTTCTTTTATTTTTCACTATAGCTACAAATATATAGGACATAAATCACTGAGTTCAACAAATCTACATTATGATTATGACATATACATTGGAAACACTAATTTCTAGGTTGACTCTTTGTAACTCCTAATGACAATTATACATGGAAACATTACTTCCAACACCCTACCTTAATGGTTCAATGGAAAATGCATATTACAACAACAATATGATATGTGTTTGACTTGTCATACCCAACACTCACATACACTCTCGAATCTCACAAACAATGCTCTTTCTTCACCACCACATCTTTGAGCTGTCACTTCACCTCCATTTAAAAGAAAGACGCTTTAGACCATCTTTCATGGTTTTTTCAGAATTGATGCTTCTCGGCCTCCACGAGCACGACGAGCAAGTCTTGATACTAGACCATCCTATGTGGTCTTCCACTATAGTGCTTAGTTATCTAGGAAGGTAGTCTTGGTGTTGAATGTATTTAGAATTCAATTATACAAGGTGACCTCTTAAACACATAGTCAAATTACCTTGTAAGTTGATGTTCTTGTCTCCACATGATGTCACAAGCTTATAACAAATTATACATAATCAAATTAGAGATATGTTCTTGTGTCACCATATGAAGCAAGAACCACCAATTTGAAAATATGCTAATATGTTCTAAAATTGGTTATTCATTTGATTTTTCACATTACACTTGAGAAATAACACACTTCTAAATATCAAACTCACACAAATTTAACTAGTTAAAAAATGAAAAAAAACTGCTTAATATTGAAGACTTCCAAGTTGCCTTGAGTTGTACTATGTGAATTCCTAGGTTAATATGTATACTAGCTATTTTTAGTAATCTAGATCTACCACCCTCAGATATGGAAAGGTCATCTATTCCTACATATGTAATGTTCGTGTGATCAATAACACATTAAGGCTTGGTTTGTTGTGTATACAGTCTATTTGTGATCTCTGTCAATTTTTTATTATGGCATCGGAGCCTATTTTGGCCTCACTCCTTCACAGGAGTGCCAGGAAGATGTGAGAGAACCTCAATGTTATTGTTTGTGTAAGTATTAGTATAGGTGTGTGATAGTTTATGTTTAATGTGTGAGAGTTTATTTTTAGTGAGCCTCTGTGTATATTTATTTCTTGAATAGATTTGGAGTGTATATTTGTTTCTTGAATAGATTAGGAGTTTTTGTGTCTTCGATGATTGGCAGTGGAAAGAGGATCTTTGTAAAGGAAAGAGGAAAGATACATCCTGCAATGCATCGATTCTCAAAAAAAAATCTTGATCTTGTCATGGGCCATCAGGGAATTCAAGGAGAAGGTTCAAGCAGTGTGTTCGGCCTGCAAAACTGCAGAGTTTGATTGTTGCTCATGATTATGCCTGCAGAGGGTTGTTTGTTTCATTTCACCAAGCCAAGTAGTGAAGGAGGATCTGTTACATCTATGAACGTTTAGCAAGATCGAGCTCCAGAAAGACATGGTGGCAGCATATACCATGAAAGATTCTGGATCGATAGGCTACATCACAGTCATTTGGGACAACGATCTGCAATTATATTGCCCCACTAAAAGAAATGGGCAGAGCTTCGTAGTATACACAACAGAAATCAATCAGTAACCATTGATTTCGCCAATCAACTATGGTGAACATATCTCATGTCAATTATTACGGGCATGAAATGCAGCGTCTAATCCTTGGGCAATTTTTGGTCGAAGATCTACTTTGAAGATGGGGGTTGGTAAATCTAAGATTCTTCGAAGGATTGATTTTAATTTTCAAGCCAACCCATACAGTTTGAGTTTGTTTTTATAGAGAGTAAATTGCGTGTAGCTTAGAGGATTTAAAATAATTTTTTAAGTGGTGAACGATGTGAGTTGAGTTTTGTTTTAATGTGTTATTGTTAAAGTGTAACGAAATCAAGAACCAATTGTAAAATTGTAAAATAGATTAATATATTTTTAAATTCGTGGTTCTTGTTGTATATGGTGACAGAAGAACATATCACTAATTTGATTATGTATAATCAGGTACAAGCTCGGGGGTCGTGTGGAGCTAGGAACATCAGCTTACAGGTTAATTTGATTAAGTGTTTAAGAGGTCATCTTGTAAAATTGACTTCTGAATACGTTCACTACTCATACTACCTTCCTAGATAACCAGGGAATACATGAGAAGACAATGTGTTCAACAGATGGAGGTATGTCAATAGGAGGTTATCTTCTAAAATTGACTTCTGAATACATTTAGTACTCATACTACCTTCCTAGATAATCAGGGAATACATTGGAAGACAATGTGTTCAACACATGGAGGTATGTCAATAGGAAGGTTCAATATCGACACTAACCCATTGTGCTCCGAGAGGTCGAGAAGCTAGTTGTTATGTTTTAAATGGAGGCCAAATGATAGCTCGAAGATGTGGTGGTGAAAGCGCAGTGTTTGCATGATTCCAGAGTGGATGTGGGTACTGATGATGACAATATCAGACAAATCTGAAAAAGATTTATTTATTTTTATAATATGAGTACTGATAATGACAATATTAAACAAATCTGAAAAAGGTTTATTTATTTTTATAATATGAGTTTCTTATATTTTCTACATGTAAACATAAAAGGAGAGTGTTGGAGGTAATGCTTGCATAACTTTCAAGTTACCGAATTGTATTGTGTGAGTTTTTAGATTAATAAATATACTAACTATTTTTAAGTAATCTACATCCACCATTCTCTAATCTAGAAAGATCATATATTCCTATATATATAATGTACATATAATCAATAAGACATTAAAGCTTAGTTCGTTATATGTACAGTCTCTATGTGATCTCTCAATTTTTAACACAACCCTTAACAATATAACTAATTAAGCACTTATCCAACCAGAAAACCACAAATTCAGGGCAATGACTCATATCATTTTCCATCTCATTGTGATGATCCAAGAATGATAAGGCAATAATTTGAACCATGGATGTATGGTGCCATGATTGTGATTAACAATGCTGGGAGGCTTGCATAAATCTGACTAGTGGCCTTGTTGATCAAATATAAGTCCTGGTTGACACGAATTCGTTGGAAAGTGGCATGCTCATAGGCCTGAGCAACCATCCTTAAGTCGATTAAACATTTGGAAATCTGATAAACATGAAAGTGTCAATTTTTTGACTGCGACCATATCTCTCGAATTCCCAAATATTCCAGAAATCTTCCGTCGACTTAAGCTCACCGAGCATGAGCCGCCTCCTCCATCGTATTCCAGATGTTGAGCCAAACTACAGTCCCCTCTTGTGCAGAGTCTATCTCTGTAGCGAATTTCCTCCACGGTTGCTTTCGCACGCCACTTATCTATTTGCAAAACATGGGAGAAACTTTTTATTATTTCAGACGTCTCGGAATTGAATAGAATCAGATGCCGCTGCACAATCCTCCTTGTTCGCGTGCACTAACCCTTAGATTGTCCAATTTGATATCCCCTTGGACCTGGTGGTGGTCTTCAAACAGAGATTCACTCTCATCTTGATCTTAGCTGCTGACCAGATTTGAATCACCTAGGCCTTTAGATGCCATCCGTACCAGGCCTGACTGTTTGTAGCTTCGAAGTATAACTTCTCTGTAAAGATTTGCAGCAAGTGACTTGGAAATAGCTTCAGTTGGAAAATACAATGGTTCAGTCATTTCAAATTGAAATTTTGACAGCGCTGGAGAAGTGATACAATAATTTCCTTCTCTCACAGCTATGTCGCCATCCTTAGACGCAGATCTATTAGTCAAGCTTTGCCACGCCATTTTTAATGAGCTGCAACAAGAAAAACAATGTCGCCATCCTTAGACGCAGATCTATTAGTCAAGCTTTGCCACGCCATTTTGAATGAGCCTGGAACGAGAAAAACAAGATCTGATGCAGAGATCTCGTCCCCTCAGAAGTGAAGAATGAGATTCACGGCCACAAATAATAAATAATACTTCGCAAACCACTGATCTTGATATCACGTGGTTGTCGTATATCAGAAAAATTTCATAAAGAGAAAAATGTATTACGTGTTTCTTAGGCAACGGAAGTGTCCTTCGACTCTGCTAATACCTTTTTCCGTTCTTGAAAATCCCAAACAGAGAAATCTCCCTTAACTTTGCTGGAAACAAGAAAATCCCAACAGCTCACACAGTCTTCACAAGCTCACACTGTCTTCACCAGCTGCAGTTGTAGCTCCTCAAGGAACGAATCCCATAGTAAATAAGACACCAATATGAATCACATAAATTTAGTGATCTTACACTCAGATCTATAGATCTAGGAAACCGCCACAACATAACTTTTCAGCAAAGCATCATACACCCCAAAACATATTCACAACAAACACTCCACACAGCGAATTCTCCTACCCTAATTTATTTACAGACTATAAGTAACACTCACGGCCCTCTCACATCTCGCTGGCATTCCCAGCATTTCCATAAGGGAATCAAGGCCGTATCTACTCTGATACCATGATAGAAACTTGAAAGATTGATAACACAACAAATTAAATTTGATATTTTTATTTATGGCCACAGTTATAAATATATAAGATATGTAGATTATGACTATGACTCATACATTAGAAATATCAATTTCTAGATTGGCTATAATTCTAAATAGCAACTACACATAACATGAAAATATTACTTCCAACAATTATATGTGTGCTTAATGTCATAATCATGACTTTATAAAATTTATGTTAAAAAATAAACCATTTATATTAATTAAAGAAACAAATAAATAAAACAAAATCATGTTAAAGAAATATTCTTTTTGTAATACACCACATAAATACACCTAAATAGAAAGATTTATAGAGACCTACCCTAAAGCTAGAGTGAAGGTAAGAGAGTCTCTTCCGCCTAATGGTCCTATGAGTCATCCTTCTTCATCCCATATGAATGACTCAGTCATTTTATAATCAAAAGTATTTCAATAGTTTTATACTACCATATGAAAATTTTAGAAATTAAATTATTTAAATATTATTTGTTTGGCCACTTCAATCCGAGCCATCCCATTTTCTTCGGCTTCTATATTTCCGCTTGTAAAATCAACTCATCCATAAGAATCATAAGTTTTTAATAGTAAAATGTTTGGCCTTAATTAATGATTCCATGCCGCTCCATATCAACTCATCCATAAGAATCATAAGTTTTTAATAGTAAAATATTTGGCCTTAATTAATGATTCCATGCCGCAACTCATCCATAAGAATCATAAGTTTTTAATAGTAAAATATTTGGCCTTAATTAATGATTCCATGCCGCTCCATTGTGTTCTGGGACATGTAGGTCTGCCCCAATGTATGAGGCAATGTTGCCGAAAGCTCCAGTTACGCCCTCGGGACCTGGGACATGTGCTTATGCACCAACGTATGAGGAAATGCTGCCCAAAGCCCTCGGGACCGAGCAGGCAAAAAATTCACTCCATGTAGATCGACATGGCTAGTTCAAACTATTCGAATAGGGTTTACTGATCTGAGCCGATGCAGACCAAAAAACATTAACAAGAATCTTTATCCCATATTTTACTTTGATATCACTCTATTGAGTTTTACTTTGTGTTACTTCAACATAAAATTTTGTATAATAGAAATTTAAAATTTTTCAAACTCAATTCCAATATATACATTAACATTATAACCTCTTATTTTTAAACATATTCACTTTATTTCTTAAAATATTATTAAAAATAATTGAAATAATTTTCTTCAATTACTCATATAATTTTAAAATAAAAGTGTAACAATAAATACATGTATATTAATTAAATAATGACTAATAAGATTAAATTACGACAAAAAAAATAATAATAATATATAAATAAAATAATAAATTAATTACAAACAAAATATAAAAAAAAGCATAGCCCATAAAATTAATATAACAAAATATAATATTTATTAAAAATAATAATTTTAGTTGTAAATCAATTTAAACAATATCTAAAAATAACCTACCTAAATTTGAAACGAAAAATAATTTTAATATACATTACACTGTATCTTAAAAATAATATAATAAAATCAACAATTTATTTACTCATCATTCATATATATATATATACATTCAAATTATGTAAACATTTTATTTATTTATTAATTTTTATTAAGGAAATGATGACAATTGTGATTATTAGCTTCATGCCATGGTATATAAATTTAGTCTTAGGGTCCATTCGTAAAGAGAATTTGACTAATGTGAGATACTCGTGCATATTTATGCTTGCTAATGATCTACACTTATATTTCGATCTTCATTCTATTTATCCACAATTATATTTCGATTTTCATTCTATTTATCTGCAAAAAAGTTTGAATGATTTTTAAACAAGTGCTATATGGTAGCTAGTGCCTACTACTTGGTTTACATGTAACTAAATTGAAGTAAAAGCATCGGTAATATAAATGATTCGGTGTGCAACATTAATTGAAAAAACGATACGCAGAACGCAGATTACATCAATGAACCGATTGACCCAATGGGCAGATTTCAAATAATTAATACGCAGATCAATAAACCTCCAACGCAAAATCAAGAACTAATTATGGGTAATACACCAGACTCGAAAGGCAGCAACCAAAGAAATAATACACATAACGCTATGGTGGAACTTGCACAGAAGCAAATCGACTGTAATATAAGTAACTCGATGGGCAGTACACAGAACACTATTGTAGACATGAATCACATCAAGGAACTTGCGTAGAAGTGAAATTCAATCGGAAATCAATATTTAGACCAAATAAATGATACACATAACGTTGTGGTGGAACTTGCGCAGAGGCAAATCGACTCTAATATAAATAACTCGGTGGGCAACATGAATATGCAGAACACTGTTGTGGACATGAATCGCATCAAGGAACTTGCACATAAGGGAAATTTAATCGACTGTAATATAAGAAACTTCGTGGGCATCATGGATAAGTATGCGGTGATCAGAAATCAATATTTAGATGAAGATAATGTGCACATTCAGTTGGACAAATGTAATACGCTTAATTCGGTTGTAAACAAAATTAACAACAATCAAGGATTAGAGAACACTGATATAAACAACAATCAAGGTTTAAAGAACGATGGAAGATCTTCAGTTAATACTTCCGAAACAAAATTAAAAAGGAAAGTTGTAAATCTGTCTTCCCAAGAATTGGAGCCCGATGTCATTAATGTCCTTAGAGAAGGTCTGGAATTTGTAGTTGCTCCAAAAAACCTTCCTATTGAGAAAATGATATGTAGCATAGAGGATGGGATTAACAACCTTCCTTTGCAATATAAGGAAGCATTAAGACAAGAGTGCTCACTCATTATGAGAAAGGCCAAAATGTCCAAAAGTAATTTGAGTAAAGCAGAACAAAGAGCCTTCAAATCCTTGTGTAACAATGATAAAATTGTGGTTCTTAAGGCAGATAAGGGAGGAGAAGCCGTGATCTTAGATAAAGAAGATTATGTATACGTAATGAACGAACACCTCAAATGTGGTAGTTATAAGAAACTGGGAAGTAATCCCATCCCCAAGATTATGAAAGAGGTGAAAAAGGCAATTGTGGAATCCAACCTTCATGATAAATTAAAAAATAAATTAATTCCCTCTTGTGAATGCATCCCAAGGATTTATGGGTTACCCAAGATCCATAAAGAAGGAGTCCCTCTTAAACCAATAGTGAATACCATTGGATCCCCAACCTATGAGCTCGCTAAGTATGCTGCAAAAATCCTCAAGCCCCTTGTCGGAAACACTGATTCTTTCATCAAAGACTCCCATGAATTTTTGAATTTTTGAATCTCATCCTTGTTAGCTTTGATGTAGTGTCCTTATTCACCAAGATTCCCCTTGAAGAAGCCATTCAGGTTATAAACGATGTTACTGATCCAGGGATTGCAAGAATGGCCGAAATCTGCTTGCGATCAGCAGTTTCCACCTTCCAGGGAACATATTATGAGTAGACATCTGGAGTGGCAATGGGATCCCCCCTTCCGCCAATCGAGGTCAACTTATACATGGAACATTTTAAAAAGAAGGCCCTAGAATCTTACCCTTTGAAGCCATCTTGGTGGAAGCGATTCGTCGATGATACCAATATAAAATGGACACATGGTAAAACAGAGCTTGACAAGTTTTTTATTCACCTAAATTCCATCTCTTTAGAAATAAAATTCACTATGGAGCTTGAAGAAAACATGAGCATCCCATTTTTAGACATTCTCATCATGAGAAAAGAGGATGGCTCCATAGGTTATAAGGTCTTCAGGAAGCCAACCCATACAGAAAACTACCTCTATGCTAATTCCCACCATCACCCAGCCCAGAAATTTGGTGTTCTAAACACTCTTGCTATCAGGGCCCTTCGAATTTCTGACGCTGAACATCTGAATGAAGAAAAGAAGAATTTAGTCTCAACCTTTAAGAGTATAGGCTACAAAGAAAATGAGATTAAAATAGAAATACAGAAATCCGAGAAAAGGATGTTACCTCATGAACCTAAGGCCCAAGATCAACCTGAGGGTGTAGGGTTTTTCTACCTTACATTCATGGAGTTACAGATAAGATTGCGAAAATCCTAAGAAGGAAAAAAATAAGCATGCAATTCTCAGCACCTAGAACTATTAGGCAAGGTATGAGATCTGTCAAGGATAATATTGATAGACATCAACTTAAAGGGGTCTATACAATTGATTGCTCATGTGGAAAAAGCTACATTGGTGAAACAGGTCGCTCCCTGCAAACCCGACTCAAGGAACATGGAGCTAATATTAAGAATGAAAGGTCTCGTACTTCTGCCCTGGCAGAACACTCCTCAAAAACTAAGCACCATGTCTGCTTGGAAAACGTCTCAATTATCGCTAGGGAAGAGGAACACTATAGGCGAAAGATCAGAGAAGCTCTTGAAATTATCAAACACCCGCATAATCTCAACAGAGACAATGGTATGGAGATTAATGGAAGCTGGCTTCCCCTAATCAGAGAAACTAAGGTCACCAACACTTTTCAATTTTAGCATTCTGTGGTGGAATTTCCTCTTCCTCCCCGCTCCCCCCTCTTTTTTCTAATCTTAAGAAGTTAGTAACCCCGCTTTAACAATTTAAGTATAATAATAATAATAAGTAGTACACAATTAAACATTCTCAATATTAATTATGATAATGGCTATTATCATTAATTAATTAAACTATTTATAAAACTGAAAAATTTACTATTTTAATTATCAATATTATAATTATCAATATTAATTATATTGATTCTTAATATTAAAATATCACTTTTAATATAATTATTATTATTATTATTATCTATACATTTTTAATAATTTTAACTGACTTTTTAATGTTAACCCATTACACTAATAATACTTCTCACAAAATATCAAAATATA
>APFE030567305.1:10168-27501 GCA_000404065.3 Pinus taeda | reverse complement strand
CCAAGCAACCCTTTCAACCAAACCGCCTCTTTGCAAGCATGAGAAGCAGCAATGTATTCTGCTTCAGTAGTAGACAAAGCAACAATGTTCTGTAGCTTTGACATCCAGCTAATAGCTCCACCTGCAAGAGTAAAGACGTACCCTGAAGTTGATCTCCTCTTATCCAAATCACCTGCAAAATCGGAATCAACATATCCGCAAACATATTCACTACTCTTATTGAAAGAAATACAATAACTACTTGTGCCTCTCAAGTACCGAAGCACCCATTTCACTGCTGACCAGTGTTCTTTACCCGGATTTTCCATGTACCTGGTGACAACCCCAACTGCATGTGAAATATCTGGTCGAGTACAAGTCATCACATACATTAAACACCCTACTACATTGGCTCATTAATTTGCTCCCAACAACCTGGAGATAATCCAGCAACAAATTTCCTATTGTTGTCACCTACAGAGATTTCTGCCTATTTTAGTTTAAACAGAAAATCTCAACAAAATTCAACATTACAATAGACTAAAGTAAAATATTTTTTTAATTTCCTGATACAGGATTACAATAATTCAAAATTGCTACTTTCCAGCATTGTACTACACTTCTTCTGCATTTGCTACAACAACATTTAACCTACTTCCCATTTTACTTTTTCCAATCGCAATATTTATATCACTATTTACTATGTCATGTTATCTTTTGCGAATCAAGCGACAAAGTTCATTTTGTTTTCTGGAAATGGATTTCATTTTTATTGGTTAATGTTGAACCTGCAATATATTCATGATGCTCTTTCAACTTGGTTTTCTCTCTTAGAGTGGAGAAAATTAATATCATAAGTTTGAGAGGACAAGTAAAGAATTCTGGGGAAGTTATATGTGTCGGTGGTGCCATGGTCATGACCTTATACAGAGGTCCTTCTCTTGAATTTTTATCGCTAGGTGTTAAAAACAAGCGGATTAGACACAACTCTAATCATAATATTATGCTATGCTCCTTCTTAGTTTTTACGAGCGTGGCTGTTTCTTCTGTATGTACTTTTTTTTTTTCAGATGATTCTCATGATCAATGCCTTTATTGCGAATTGTATCTGTCCCTTCCACTGATTTTTATTTAATCTCTAATTCGTTGAGAGTTGATGGGTGAAATTGGATACATGATCCTGTTTTGAATAGGTATCCTTCTCAATTATCATGAACAACTCTTGTGTCTTATTGCAGTTGTAGAGTCTGCTCTAATTTTTGTACTCATGGAGCAAAATAAGTCTAATCTATGCTCTGTAGGATGGAATATTGAGATGGTTAGCCTTTCATACTCTGTAATCATCTTAACATTCTATAAAGCCTCTTAACTGGAATAGAAGGATTTCAGGACAATATAGATTCAGTATAACATCATAGTAATTGGAACAGTATCCTTCCTTCCATTTAGATATTTTTATGTTCATTTCATACTTTTTGCATTTTAGTTGCAACAATACCTTTCAAGACATTTGGGCTTATTTTAAAATTGATATAGCTCAAAGTTAATTGTTTACATTGTTTCATACTGGTTGGATGTCTGAATTTGCAATCAATATAAGTAAAAACTAAAGTCATTTCAATATTTGAATTTGTGATCAACATAAACTCAAAACTCAAACCATGTCGATTGACTGATCTTTTATCATTGATTGTTTCAGGGAATAATGGGTCTTTTGTTGGGGATATTTTTGTAGGCTTGGTGTATAATAAAAAGAGGGTTGGTATTTGTGGCAATTTTCAATACAGTAAGCACCATTCTAAGACAATTTTGGAGCTTATCACTCTTCATGTGTATCTCCATGTGGGAAGGTAAGTAAAGGACATGGAATTAGTGACATATGTCACTTAAAGTATTTATTCAGAGGGAGTGAATGTTGTACTTCACAAATTATAAGAACACACCATAATACTCCTTCGGTTTTGGAAAAATTCAAACACGAGTGTAGTCTGATTAATTTATGTTGGTGATACAACTGAGTAGTGTGGTAGGATCATTTTTCGTTGTTGTGGGTCTTTATGCAACATCGTGGGGAAAATAAAATGAAATGAAAACTGAGGATGTTGATGACTCAGAGAAGAAAGTCGCCAAAAATATCATTTGCCAAGTAGCTGTTGATTCAGACAGTGGTATTGTTCAACTTAATGCTGTGACAGTGGAAATGGGGAATCCAACAAAGCAAGATACCAACATCTGAAAATATAGAAAAGGGGATAATTTGATTGCCGGGGTTTAATTATTTGGTCGCATTGGTCGACAGGACTATTGATGTATGTAAAATTGTTAAAACAAGGTAATTTTGTCCCAGAAATTTTATTCTTTGGTCGGATAGGTCGACAGGAATATTTATATATGTAAAATTGTTAAACCGAGGTAATTTAGTGGCCATATTTTATTCTTTGGTTGGACTGGTCGACAGGAATATTGCTGTATGTAAAATTGCTCATCATTTTTTAAATCAACAACTTTTGGACTGCATGGTTAAATATCAGCTTAGTACATCGTTTGAAATGTTACGGGGAAGAAGAAGCCAATGGGGAAAGTCGTTATAAATGTTTTTTTCTTTGGTATGATAATTTTAATGTGGTTTTATAAAATTACTTTTATTTATATATAGTAGTATGTTAAAGATTTGGAAATAATGGAGAAAGTGGTTTATTGGTTTAGATTGTGTTTTTAATTAGGGTTTCCATTGTAAATTTTAAGAGTTTGTTTTGATCTTTATACTTGAATGCAATCATATAATCAATTGTACTTTTGATTGATTTGATTTACTAGAAAGTGACATTGTTGTTAGGCAGTTTCGAGGTGTTGGTTGTCTCACCCTTGAGGTGCCTCATTCATTCCTCAAATTTGTGTTCCAATTTTTTAATTTGGTATAGTCAAATTGAGCTACAAAGATTGGTGAGGTCTATGTATGTTGTCTGTTGTGTTGGATTGAATATTAAACTTGGTATTGAGCTCTGATTATCACATCTCATCATTCTAGCCTTCTTTTGTTCTTCTCCAACATCTCGAAGAATTGTCATCAACCAAACAACTTCACAATTTGTTGCACACAAAGATTTATACTCTGCCTCTATGGATGAAAAATATAGTAGGATGCATCTTTCTACTCCATGAAACAACCTCAGATCCAATTCTAAAATCATAACCTATAGTAGCTCTCCTATCATCCGGATTACCATCCCAGTCTAAATTGGAGTAGCTTATCATATCAACATTAAATGAATCAGTGTACTTAATACAAAAATTAACTGTTCCTTTAAGATAAGTGAGTACACTTTTCACTCCTTTCCAACGTCTTTCTGAAGGTCTTGCCATAATCTAACTTAACACACTAACATAGTATTTTCTCTCAGGTTTGGTTGCAGTAAGATAATTCAATATTCCCACCATCTACCTCCTTTGAGCCATCATTGTTGTACCATACTTGTAATTCTTATTGATTTGATTAATGAGAAAGTGATAGTGATGTTGATCTATCGATAGCCTCTAGGTGTAGCTTGTCTCACTCTTGAGCTAAGTGATTCATTCCTCCAATTTGTCTTCCAATTTTTTAATTTAAACAAAATACTAATAAGGATTCTTATGATATAAGGTTTATGAAGTGAATCTCAATTGTTAATATTATAATCTCTAATATTTTGACATATTCACTTTACTTGGTAAGATACTATAGAGGCTATATAGGTTTCATAATGAAGGGGAATTGAACATATGATATTCATCGCTCTATAAGCAAGCTACAAGGAAACCATAAGTAGCTATATATTGATTGATAAAAACAAATAATAATTAATGACAACAAAATTATAATAATTAATAGAATTAATTATTAGTTAACAAAAAAAACCAAAATCATAAGCCCATTGAAGCAATATCTGAAAATCCCTAAATACTTTCTTAATACAATTGTATTATACTTAAAATAATAATAATAAATTACATTTATTTACAATAATCATATATATATTATATATATATATATATATATAATAAACTATTTAGAAAAATATTTTCTTTACTAATATTGGTTAAAAAACCTATAACAATTTTGATTATTAACTATATTCCATGATCTATAAATTTAGTCGAAGGATCCCATTCACAAAGAGAATTAGATTAATTTGAGATCACTGCAAACTTATGCTAGCTAATCTTTAGACAACCACTCTTTATATTCCACCATCTTTCTATTTATTAATAAATTCATGCTAGCGAATCATCCACAATGTCACTCTTTATATTTCAACCTTAATTATATTTATCCGCAAATTTGACATGGAAAAATAAAAAGAAAAAAAGGAAAGACACAAAAATATGCCTTGTTAAATAATTGTTTGACAAAATAATGCCATGTTGTGATAATCAACTTCTTGAAAAAATAATGGCATGCTTGAATAGGTTGACCACTTCAATGCTTTAATGATTGCTTCATGTTTAACCGAGTTGTTTTTAAGTTCAACCTTTTGCAAAAAGATTGGTTTATTTTACGAACTAGTTTATCTAGAATCTAGCAGGGATTTATTGAAATCACAAGGTTGATGGGTGAACTCTGCACAATCGAAGTTTCCCATAGTTTTTTCAGCATGGTTAATCCATATAACCAATTAAAAGATCAGTTTAAACAATAAAAATCAAGATTTCACCACAATTGATTTCGCTATATTCCATCCTGAAATCCACCAAAAACACCATAAATTCACACTTAAAGACAAGTCCATGGTTAAAGAATAAAAAATTCTCAAGGATGAAGCACATTAGATCATTTGATACATTGAATTAAAACTAATAATGTGATTAATCCAAAAGACCTTCTGAACTAAATAATACCATATTTAAATATATTGAGTGCTTCAATGTTATTATTTTATTTGTATAACATAATTAGGAATTGATATTCAAGGATAAGTGTTTCATACATCCTTTTAAAACTATTTAAATTTGAGTGTGATTTTTTCTTTTGTCCATGTGTGAATTTGATAGAGACTTGTACTTGACGTTTGAATCAATGCTTTAGTTAGATTGGCATTATTATTCTATTAGAAGGTGGTGTGATAAGTCGTGGTTGATTTTTAATGTATATTTAGTCACATGGGTCATTTGATGACATAGGCTAGTGTGGATGGAAGAGATAATGGTTTCTCTCAACTTAAGGGTTGGCGTGACTAGGTTATATGAGAATTTTATTGCCAAGTTTAGTGCTCTAGAATTATGAAGCAATGAAATGAAATACAAATTTAAACAAAAAGTAGAGATACAACAAAAACAAAACTTCAATTCATTAATAACAAAGTACTAAAAAATATTTACATGCAAAATGAGAATAAACTAGCTTAGGTGATGGTAGATTATCTTTGAGAAGATATGTGGTGGCTACATGCCTTATAAAATGTGTTACAATGAGGCTCGAAGTCCTATTATTATTTCGATACAATGGAAAACCTTAAACATCCAATAACCTAACCCTAGGAGATGAAGTGTCAAAAGTTTGTGGGCCCCATTGGGGTATATTGGTAATCAACCTCCTAGGGTTGTAACATTGGCATATGATTTCCATTTGACACATACAATACCTCATTAGAAATATCTATTTGAGGACTATATATTTTGACTGCAAATCCCTACCGTCATCTATATGTTTATATGTTTTAAAAAAGGTTTCATTTAGGGCCTGAAAATGGCTCAAGAAGCTTAGGACTCTAAAAAATGCAAAAAATAGTAAAATGTGCTATATTTAAGGAAAATGAAAGATATAATGGTGGCGGTCCAAGTGGGTTAGGCTGGTGGCCAGCAATATCAACCTGGATCAGTCCTCTTTTCTTAGAAAGAAATGGATCCCATTACGTTGAGTCTCTCCATGAGATAGGGAAACTTCTTCTGAATTTATTCCCTAGTGAGTCACTTGCCATAGTTCAAGAGTTGGCTAACTTTGAGAACCTAATAGAGTTGCATATTTTATTGGCTAGTGTTCTTGATCTATGTGTACATTGTTCTATTAGTTGTGGCTTAGTCCATGTAGTATGGATTTAAATCTATTAGTGTCAGGTATTTTTCAATGTTTTATGTGTCTAGTAATTGTGGAAAGTATGGTTGAAGGGGGTCAACATTGAAAACTAGGTGTAGGTCAAGGAATGGGGGAATGTTGAGCTCAAAATAATTGTCTCCCACAACCTTGGTGATTGTGTAAATCTGATATTGTAGTTGTTTGATCTTTTCATGGGCTCCAGTAAGGAATTCTCTCTACAAATGCATCCAAATATTTTTGCCCACCTGACACTTGTGTGGCACCAAATGTTGGTCATGCTACTACTTATACTTTGAATTGGACTTATCCAAGATGAAATGAACCTACTAGTGTATATGGTTGATGAATTCAATAAATTGGGTTTATTTATTAGTCTCAGACTATACATGTGTGGATTCTTACTATGTAGTCACATCAAGCATGGAAAAATCAATTTGACACAATGGTTGAAAACCCAAACCTTCTTGATGACCTATGTTTGGTCGTCATTCTGGGGATGGAATGTAGTTGAATTAGTGAGATCAGTGTCCAATAATGTCCAGAGGCTTAACTAGAATGTGCTCAAGAACCCGTTATCTCGATATGATATAATGGTTCGCGAGATTCCAAAATGTATGCATACTCATTCAAAGAAGAGTTCGATAGTGTCCTATGTTGTAATAGTCTTCTTGCAAGCTGCGAATATAACCATCTTAGAAAAAATTTCCACAACCACAAATACACAGTCATTACCATGCTTTGTAGAAGGGAGGCTTGACATATATTACATGGATATGGATTCCCAAGGCTGGATGGGAGTAGGGAAAGGATTCTACAAGCCTTGCTTCATGATGGTTTGCTTGGAAATGGAATAGGTAGTGCAGGATTTGATATATTTTCCAACGTGCTATCAGAGTTCTAACTAACAAAAGTATTTTTGTAGTATGACCATAGTTTTCTCCACACCAAAGGGTCCTGTGATCTAATTGTAGTGTGCCTCCCAAATTTGGTTGGCATGCTCACTTGAAGGAACAAAAAGGTGGCCTAGGTAGCATAATAATTCATCCTAGATGTGGAAATCTGAAACTTGTTTTCCATCCACTACCATTTGGTATGTGTTGATGAAATCTGGATAATTTTTGTATAATTACAGCCATGTGGGGGTCTCGTGGGAACGGATTTGAGAACAATATTCATTGTTGCAATTGGGGGTTTATTGAGGCAATCTGCAACATGATTAGTGCTTCACTTTTTGTAATTAATGTTCAAGTGAAATTGTCGCATATATGTAGGCCACTTATGATGTTGATTTTTTTACAACTTTTCTTGTGTATAGATAAATTGATGAGGTCGTTGATCTATGTGGATGACCATATCCTTTCCCAGAATGTAATATTTCCACTATCGACACACTTGCAGGATGGAATACATATCTTTATCATAAGCAGGGTGTTTCTGAATTGTATCAAAAAGTGCCTCAGTGTGATAGGCCACTAGATGCCCATGTTGGATGAGAACTACACCTATAGCATAGTCAGAGGTTTCTGTCTCAATATCAAATGGTTGTTGTAGGTGACCTAAAAATGTGAGTACATGTGCATAATAGAGTTGGTGCTTTAGCTCAATGAACACTTTGTGTTGGGACTCCAACCAGAATAATTTTTCTTTTTCTCTGTCCTTGATAACTTGACTTAGAGGTCAAGTGATATGAGATCATCCATGCATGAATCTAGGCCAAAAAATCTCCTAAGGTATGTTAGAGTGGTTGAGTCTAGCCAATCTCAAACGACCCTGATTATAGCCAGATCCACATACATGCCTTGATTATCAATGATGTAGCCCAGATATTTGACCTGACACATGCCAAATGTGCATTCCTCTAAGTTGGCACCTAGTTTGTGCTACTGTAGTGTTTGAAGGACCTACTGAATATGTTTTAGGTGTTCTTCCCAAATCTTGTTGAAGATTATGATGGCATCCAAATATACAACCATGAATGATTTGGTGAGGGGCCATAATATGTCATCCATCAGCATGATAAAAGTTGTAGGGGAATTTATCAACTTGAAAAGCAGGACCAACCACTTGAAAAGGCTTTGCTTAGATTTGAAGGTGGTCTTCCATACAACTACGGGTTCTATTGGCACCCGATGATATCCAAACTTCGAATTGATCTTATTGAAATACTTGGGCCACTTGAGTTGGTTAAGGAGGTCATCGATTTGTGGGATTAAATACACGTTCCTTATATTTATTATATTTAGTGCGCAATAATCAATGAAAAGTCACCAGGTTCCATCTTTATTTTGTACAAGTACAAAAATTCTCCTACAAGGTGAGGAACTTGGTTGGCTGTGCCCTTTTTTAGGGCACTACTAGTTGATGCAAAGATCTCATCGTTGGTGAAGCCACCTGATGCTATATAGCCATAGATATTATTTGGTTGATAGGACCAAATTATTCATGACCTATGCTAAACTAAGCTTATTTTGTCTCTTTCTATAAGCAATGAACAACATCAGATAACCCCTCACCCACATCTATCAGTGGAACATATGCTCCCCCTCCTATGGATATTTAGGCTCAATCTTCTATACCCTTATGGTGGAAATAATAGCATTAGATTTTGCATCAATATTCTACTTCCCCTTATCATTCCCCTTTTTAGAGTTTGATTCAAAATAAGAACATACATCGGACTCTGAAGTGTACAACTCAGCCACCCATGCCTTCTTGGTGCGACACTCATTTATGCTTTGAGTGGGGCTCTTGTGGAACTCACACAACTTTCATGTGTCTTTCTTCATCTTTGTCGTGCTATTCTTTGCTTGTGGCTTCAATGGGTTATCCTAACTTGCTCCACCTTAGCTCTTTCCTTTGTTATGTGATTGGGGCACATTTCCCCTATTTCTAATTCACAAATCCAAAGTCAAGGTTCTTTTGTTTAATTTTTTGTTTAATGTTGGTAGCATGTCTGTATGATGCACCAAGCAAGGATATGTCCAGGAATGCCATTTCTTCATGAATGTATTTGTGCATAAAGTAGCGATACTTAGGAACGAGATTTTGCTTAAAGTCATTAATACCCAAGTTTGTGTATAGAGTATGAAACATATTTGTGATCTCGTGCACATCTTGGTCCCTTTCCTATTGTAGTGTGGTCCATTATATGTACCTTTCATCATAGATCCCCATGGGGTAATATTGTTCCTTGACAAAATCTCAAAAAGAGTTCCAAGAGGGGGCAACCTCAAATGAAGAGGTTTCATCGGCCCTTTTCTCATAGTAAGTTTCCCACTAGTCCTTGACATGGGTGGAAACCTTAAGTGGTTCAGAATTAACCTTCCCCTCATTGCAGAAACTATTGACCGAAAAATAACCTTCCAATATATTCAGCCATTTATCTACAACATGTGCATATGTTTTACCTTTGAATATAGGGATATCAGGCTTCACTTTTACCTTGAAGGGGGCAGAAATTTTGAAGTGACTATTGGATGAAGATGTGTCACTAGTGGGCGTTGAGTGAAGTATAGGATCTACAAATGTACCAACATTTAATTTGTCAATCTAGATAGTTCGTGAAATTCAAGACACAGCACTAGAAATGCCAGACAAATCCCCTAACAACCTGAAAAATAAATGCTAGTCTATCTTGCATTTTAATCTCATCAATAAATGAATTCCTACACTAAAGATAATTCAAGAAAACATCAATCCACACAATTAAATCATGTGGGAAATAAAAGGCAATTATCAATGCGAAAGGAAATTCTAATTACAAGCAAATAGAAGGAAAAGTGAACTAGAAATCAAGCAGTGCTAGCATAATAAAAAAAAGACTGTAAATGCTGGAATAAATTCAAAACCATTCTTCTTGCACTAATTCTACCTGCACTAGCTGTGTCTATGGTTAACTTGAAAGCATCGTCAATTAACTATGTTGCATAGATAAATTATGAAAGAAAATAAATTAATGCAAATCTCTCGCCTTCCCTGCCCTGAAAATAAATCTGGCAAACTCTCCAGAAGTTTAATGGAAAGTAAATGACACAATTTACTTTCATTAATATTGGCTCTGCGACTTCCCAATAATATATGGTTTTTGTAAGTAGGGTTTTAAATGGGATTTTCAGTGCCTCAAAACCACACCCACTCACATCATTTTCATATTCTAGAGTATAAATCAATAGCAGCTCATCAATGCATAAGCAAATCTTGTCAATAAGAACAACTAGAGGAATATCCCAAGTTTAAGCAGAAATAGGAATAATTTTTTAATGCAGCAAATCAATCAAGTTTAAAGATGAAGGGAAGCACTGCAGCAATTTAAATAACGTTAACATGATGAAGGAAAAGAGACTTGAAGCAGTTAATTCTTTCACATGGAAAATAATAATTTAGATGCTATTTAATCTAAAAGATGAGAGCAATGTGAGCTGGTATGGTGGCCAACCCAGCTAGCTCACACCCCCTTTGAGTGCCTGATTCACACAGAAATAGAAATCATTAGACATAGCAAGTAGATGAATGGAACATGTTGGGAAATTGCTTCAATTAATTAATGAAACAGTGTTTACATTATGCGGACATCCCTCAACTCCAGCAAGACCAAAGGAGCGATCCATAGCTGATGAATTGCATGAGGCTACATTGGGATAACTCCTCTTCCCTTCTGTGCCTTCCTCTAATGTGCACTATCCCTCGCTAGGTCGATTTCCTTCCTTAATGTAATTAATTGATTAATTTATGACTATCGCTTTAGGTAGTTTTTATAGGCATGGATTTACAAATTGGAGCTTTTCAGCAGTCAATTGAAATACAGGAGGAAAGATTATTAGTTTTAACAATCTGTTGAATTAAGAATTAGTTTGAACTGAGTGTCGAAAGAGGGAACGATTGTCATGAATCTTTCCTCTTTTCCTGGAATAGTTGTTGCTAGAAGGTCCAATTTGACTACTTGATTTTCTCCTTGCGTGAGCTACGCACAGGTTGGCATCGATGCATATCTCCTTCAATTAGATTCGCATTGACTCGAACTTGTCCACCTGGAGTTGTTCAAATCTAGACTGTGCTACTTTTGGGTAGAAAGTGATCTCCACGAAACAATAATGCTCAGACCACAGTTCTTCCACACTTATCATTGTAGTTCGTCACAGTATACTGTGAAGAGATAAAGCCATTGAAGGAATATCACACACACATCATACTTTCACATCACACTTTGGAGATGAGCCTATAGCTCCATCTTGGACAAATACTTTTGGGAGGGAGGGGTTACCTATTTTGTTATCTACTCATCATTGCACTATATCTAACCTCCTTGAAAAGCCAACTAAAGCATTTACTACTGAGTGAAGAACTAAACTTCTTGATCTCACTTATAAGCATTTCCACTTTCTCTCTGTGCATTTTCTTGGCATCAATGTCAGCCTAAAGTTCCTCTAATACCTCATCAAACTCACCCATTAATTCTAAAGCTGATGTATGGCAATGTTTTAATGCTTCTAGCTCTCTATTCAATCTGGTTGGCATTTCACGATTTCCCATAGCCAATTGGAGTCCTCCTCTATAAAAACAGTGTTCTCGTGGGCATTCAGGGAATTCCACATTGCGCTATCGTCGCTGAGGCCAAAGACGAGGTAGGAAAAGTAGCTACTTCCATGTGGGATTTTTCAAACTCATCAACATTCCATATGCTTGTAGTTTGGTTAGATGACGTTGTTGCCAAATACTGATGATTTTCAGAGAACTTCAGTGAAAGAAGACATTCAAGAATGTATGAATTACATGCTTGAAGCTTATGCAATGGCTTGAAGTTTTTCATTGCCTATGTTCCACACATAAACCTCCAAACATAGCATGTTCCATGATTGTTTGTAGCTACAACCAGACTTCCATCCCACATAAATATCACTTATTTCAAACTAACATTACACAAACATATTACTGCCTAAATCACTTCACCGCTGAAGATACAATTCTTAATAAAAGAAACTTTAATAAAATAAAGGGTTTTTTGGTGAAGAAATTAAGAGCAGCAATGCAAAATCATTAGACTTGTAGTGGAGGAATGCAAATGTAGTTCAGGAACTCTTCATAGTACAGGAATCCCACTATAACTACTGCAGGAGTCACAATTCATGGTGCAGGTAGGTAAGTTCAATGGTGTAGGTATGTCAATGCACTAGTGCAAGCACGTCCCAAAGTATAATAAAACCATATCTAATCCTGCAACATACAAGCCTTAATTAAACTTGCATTAATGCTATTTTAATCCTGTTAAAACAAAGAAGTAGGAAATACTCTTAAAAAATAATCATTTAGCCAATCAAAAACATGAGAGAAATAGATAAAAAGAAATAGGACAAAAAAAAGACCCAACAGTGGGCATATGCCTAACGATCTAGACAAAGTTGTCCATCATCTCATTCCTTTATTACTCGAGGGATACTTCAAGTTGCAGTTTCATAAGATATCCTACTCCTTTGTATTTATCTCCATATGCCATGGTAGGTCGTTAGTGTTAGTAGGGATAGCCTTGCAAGGGATCAACCAGTTCAATTCCAAAACTCCTTATAACCCGACCTCATTGGGGAGATGCATAGAAAAATAGAGAAAGAGAAGATTTCTCTGATACCACTGCTCCATATTTTTATATGAATGAAATTAAATACAAATATAAATAAAAAGATAGAAATACAAAAAAAATCAACTTCAATTCATTAATAACAAGGTACTGAAAATTGTTTACATGCATAATAGATATAAACTAGCTCATGCGATGGTAGATCATCACTGAGAAGGGACATGTCAGCTACATGATTTTTGAATTGTGTTACAATGAGGCTTGAAGGCCTATTTATTTTATGAGAACAATGGAAAAACATAAACATCCAAAAATATAACCCTAGTAGGTGAAGCACCAAAAGTCTACAGACCTCGTTGGGGTAAATTGGTACATCAACGTCTGAGTGTCATAGATTTTGCATACGGTATTTGTTTGACAATTATGATACCACGTTCGAAATATATATCCTAGGTCTATAATTTTCAACTACAAACCTCTATTGCAATCCATTAGGTTGTCTCGTTTCCAAAAAAATGTCATTTAGGGCCTCAAAATGGCTCTAGAAGTTCAGGACTTGACATAATGTTGAAAATAGTAATCTATGCCACAATTAGCAAAACTTAATGAAGTAATGGTGTGGGTCCAAGTGGAATAGGAGGGTGGCCACAAATATCCACCTAGACCATTTAGGACAATGAAGGGTTGGTGAAAAGAAATTACATGGAATGTTAGAGTTTAGCAAGGATGTCCTTTATCCCCTACCCGTTTCGCAATATACATTGAATAATCTAGAAGAGTGTTTTAAATCTACAAGATTTGATGGGCCCAAGCTCAATAGTATAGTCATTAATTGTACCCTCTATGTTGACGATACTGTTCTTTTGTCAAGCAGCCATGAATATATCAAAAGAAGCTTAGAGTACTCCAAGATAGGTATTTTTATTAATATTGACAAGACTAAATTCATGATGATTAAATAAAAAAAGATCGAATATGGTAATTTGATTCACGATAATAACTACTTGGAAAATGTTCCTTCATAAAAATATTTGGGAATCAACATTCCTTATCATCTTAATTGGAATTATAACATTGAGGAAAGGATAACTGGAGGATGGAAAGCTTAGTATGGGCTTCAAAACAATTATAAATGGATAGGTATTTGGACATGGGTAAAAGAAGGTTCCTCTTTCTAACTCTTTCCACTCGTGTTATATTATATAGATGCGAGGTTTAGGGTTGTAGTATATCTATATAATTGTGGGGGAATATTGAGTTGATTGAAAAGAAATTGATAACCTACAATGTCAAAATTAAAGGAAATACTCCCTACCTTATTATCTTGATTGAAGCTAGCATTTCCCCCATTCAAATAATGACTATCACTAGGAATCTCATGTATAATAGGAGGCTTTACAACATGAAAGCCAATAGGTTTCCCAAAATCGCTTATATCTCTAGCCAAAACCACCATCACCTCTGGCTTAAGTGATGTTGGCATAAGGAGCACCAACCTTGGCTAGACCACTGGCGGGAAAAGGAGGAGATCATCTTGAAGAATAAGGATAGTATTAAAAATATTATTACTTCTAGATTTAAGGATAATCTATGTGATGATAAGGTGTTAGAGGGAAAAATATAAATTAAGCTATTATAAGGAGGTGATCAACTCCAATATTGAAAACCAAAATCAGTTTTCCATTTTACAAATGCTAAGAAGAAAATGAATATTTCCAAGATAAGAAGTAATTATCAGGAGCTTCAAAGTGAATCTAGGTGTTGGTCAATTCCCAAACCACCTTGGAGTGAAAGAGTTTCTCTCCATTGTGATACTAAGAGGATTGAAATTGAAAATAACTTTCTCTTGGATTTCCCATCTCTTACTTAGATATGTTCTACTTTTTAAAATATTACCACTGTACCAACCTTCTTAACTTGTTAAGTCAACAAAACTACGATAATCTGGGAATGCTTTCCCATCTTTTCAACCGTAAAAATAAAATTTTAAAAAATATTAAGTAATTTATTTCTTTCCTAAGGTTTGATAGAACATATTGGTGTGAGTGGGCATTAATCATCATCATCAACATTGATTTAGGGAGAATAATGTAGCATTGTAATCTATTTTCATATGTGGATGCATGGATGTTAACATGATATCATCCTAATTAAATTATATTCCTGATTTCTTAATAGTTAAATCATATTTAAGTTAGTTATGTGATGTATTGTTTTCTTTAAAAATATTGATATATGTTTAATTAACAAGATAATTGACAATGATGGTATTACTCCATTGTTGCATAATACTGATAGCTCGTTGGAATTTTATTTTATCTCAATCACACTAGACATCACCTCTTATGTTGTTGAGGTGGTTATGAACTATATTGCAAAGATTTAAAGATAATTTTCTTCATTTTTAAATGAATTCATAATTTATGGATAGATTATGTAGTATTTTGAACTTAGAACTAGATGGGTACACATGTTTTGATTATACTAACCGATGGACCTCCAAATTAGACACAAATTAAGACCCATATAAACTTTCTTAGGAAATTTATGGCTATATTAAACCTATCCTTCTATAGTTAATAATGTTTTTTTTTCTGTAATATGTTCTTAGGAAGGTTTAAAGATGATTACATATTATGTGCCTAATATCATTTACTTTTGAAGCATACTGTGAGAATATTGGGCAGATTATGAAGATTTGGGGAAGGAGATAATATAGGGACTAGCTCCCTACTATAGGAGGATCAATATTGGATAATAAATCAATAGGATATTATGAATTTATTGCACAAATTCTAGAGCTCGAGTGATTAAGAAAATCTAGGATTGTGTTTTGTGTCATTTAATGCAGATTCCTAGTGTTACGAACCAGATCCTATATTTGAGGGAATTTGGAGGGGAAAGTTTCCTCGTTTCAAGGAGAATTATTCCTCATCATTTCTTTTAAGTACTGATTCGAATTTTCCTCTAGAGCCATGTATTTCTTAGTCTTGTTGTGGATAAAACTTGTATTTTTGTAGCTCCACTTTCATTTCTAGAAGGGATGTACTTGGATTGATTGAAATAATGAAGTTTGGTGTCATTTTTAGCTTCTAAAGCTTGGAATCCTTCATAGAAATCTGAGTGTCCTTAGGATTGGCCATCCCATGAGCCTCATATCCTTTTTCTATAATTTTATTTTCTTCCTTTCACTTCTTATTCACATGCATCTCTTATTCTTGTTTTTCCTATTTCTGAATTTTCTATTGATGCTTCTTTTGCTCTAGGATTCGTTTAAATGATTTAAGTGAGTTTCTTTGTAGGTTATTTACAGAGTCACAAGTATGATAAATTCTTATAATATATTTTAAAATTCATATTCATCATTGATCGACTTGGATTGGTTTACTAGTTCACAAATCTACAATTTCTAGAAGTGCCTTGTAGCAAAAAGTAGTAATTTTCTGTTATTTTTTAGAACATGTTAATGATCTTCAATTTAGTTTATTACACTTGTATTAGGTGATACAAAAATTCAAGTTAATCAAAAATTTTACCCCAATGCATTTTCACTTGATTAGGTTAGGAATTTGATAGGTTATCTAGTTCACTAATTCTTGAATTTCTAGTTTTTTCGAGTAGTAATTTTTTGTTATTTTTTAGCACGTGTTAACAAGGATATTTTGGAGTGATTCCACTTGGAATGGCATACCAAGAAATCCTAACTAAAAGTAAAACTGTCCTATCCCATTTTTATTTTATGTACTTGGTCATTCATTGAATTATATACTCCTGTACTAATTTTGTTGTAGGAATTTGTAGGGTAAGTTCCTTAGATAGAACACCAAAAGACATCGCTCACAAATAGATCACATATGAATACACTGGTACTATTGACATGGTTAAAACCCTCAAATAGGGAAACAATCCATAACCTAAGCCAATGCCGTCACTTCAGGGAATTTATTAATAAAAGAAATAAAATTTAACGGTCCCCATACAAATGACCCTTCATTCTCTTTAAATAGAGATCATGGAACAATCTGGTGTTAATCCATGGATCAAGTGTTGATAATATCGAGGAGAGAATGAACCGTTGGATTGTAAGTTACAAAAGTACATAGTAAAGAAACACACTTTACGTAACTCTACATTAGACAAAGTTATACTTAACTAGTTCCTATGTGTCAGAATATCCTAACAGCCCCCCTTAAGAAAAACATGAGATAGGATTCAAGGATGTAAAAATATGACACAGTAGAAGAAGGAAGTAGGCATTAGATCCTATCCCCCCTTAGTGACAACTTCCTAAACTCCAACCATAAATCGAATTTTAGTAAAATTCACCTCTGTGAGAGCCTTTGTAAAGATGTTTTGAACTTGATCATCAGTTTAACAATATTGCACTCAAGAACATGTTCATGGATGAGATTTCTAATGAAGTGCATGTGTATTTCAATGTGTTTGTTGTGCTGATGTTGGACAGGATCTTTGCATAGTTGTATAGAACTTTGATAATCACACCAAAGTGTAGTTGGATGCTGTTTCTGAAAGCCAAACTCTGACAGGATCTAACAAAGCCATAAGGCTTCCTTACTAGCTTGTATGGCACCATGATACTCTGCTTCTACTAAAGAAAGAGAAATGGCACTTTTTTTCTTGCAACCCATGTAATAGGTCCAGAACTAAGAGTGAAGACATAACCTACAGTAGGCTTCCAATCATTAGGGTCACCAG
>APFE030567302.1:1371-15291 GCA_000404065.3 Pinus taeda | reverse complement strand
TAAGGTACTTTAAGGATAGGGGAAGGTGTATGAACATCAAGAAACAAGTTTTGCCGATGATTTGACCGTCCAAGAGAAATTGCCTTCAAAAACCCTAGGAGAGGGAAATGAACTTGCCAAGGCACAATTGAAACATGAACAAGGTGTAAAATGACTCATTAGACACTGACATGATAATGACAACCCTATGAATGATGATAGACTCAGCTGAATAGTGACATAGATTGGCATTTGGGAAACTTTAGAAGGAGTTAAAGCAAACCCTAGACCTAAAGCCTAGTGACCAAATTTTGCTTTAAGACTCACTGAAATGACAAAATTTGACCTTGACACATCAAAATCACTTTGTAAGAGCATATTTGATCACTGTAGGAAGGCTGGAAAGACTGACACTAACAGTGAGTATGGGTTATTTTGCCAGTATGGTGGGGGATAAGGAGGATTCGACCAACCAGATTGGCTTGTCTAATTTAGCCATGGGTTTGCAGAAGGATACGACTGTGATGACCAGTTTGGAAATGGGGGCTGAAACTGACTTTGCCATGTATTATACTGTTGAGTATTGTACTGTGGATACTGAAAAGAAGAAGCTGGGTCTGAAAACATACCAGTTTGTCGCAACTGCCACTGCCAACACTGGTTGAGTAGATATACTGCCTCTGGTTCTTCTTCTTCTTCCTTATATACCGCTTTTAGTCCAGGTAATGAGGGACAATTTTCTGTAGAGTGATCCTTTATACAGATAGCACATGTTTGGATTGTATCTAGTGGACACTCCTTATGTCTATGCTTCTTCCTGCATCTGGGGAAGAAGATTGCCAAATTCTGTTCTGCCTCCATTTGTTTCTGCTTAGCCTGCAAAACGTCCAATTGTGTAGTCAGTGTTCCTAGTATATCAGTTTTAAAATTTTCAAATAAATTTCCAATTTCCACACGCATCACTCCTTCTGATGATTTTTTTTTCTCTTGCAAACCGATCATGTCCTGCTGGTTTGATTCGTGTACTGCCTCTCGAACTCCTAATACATAGATCAATTATGTCAGCAAAACTTTCCATTCAATCCATTGCTCTTTCATGCCCCTTATTAATGCTGTTTTCAACACGTTATCAGGCAAAGGTAGCGATGCATAGGGGGATCTTTGTAGATTATACTGGAAACGTTCCACATATTCTTCTAATGTTTCGTTTGGTCTAGCTATCATTTGAAATATTTCATCTTTTAGTTCTCTAGACCTGCAGTAGTCTTGATATTTTTTTAAAAAGGATTCTTTCATTTGTTCCCAGTTATTTATAACCCCACCACCTAATCCCATAAACCATCTTAGAGTGGCCCCTTTCAGAGTAGAGGGGAACAATTTTAGTTTCTGGGGGTCAGTGGTGTAATCATATCCTCTGCATAGTACATCAAACTCAAATAAAAATGCATCCGGATCTTCTGATGTTAGTCCGTGAAATGTAGGGATGTGTTGAAGGGGGATTGCTTTCATAGGGGCATTTGCTGCGGAATCCACTATGGGGTATTGTAAGGTAGAGGCTTGGGTGTTTGGCGGGTTTTGAGCCATCAGGTCAAATATATGCCAATAACCTTCTGGAATATCTAAGAGGGTATTCCTAGGTTGAGGAGGAATGTCTTTAACAGGAATAGTTTTAATAGCACTTCCTCTACCTGGGATTTCTATATGAGGGGATTGGGTTTCTTCAATAATAATTTTTACCGCACTCCCTTTGTCTGGGCTATTCAATGGCTGAGTTATCCTAGGAGGAGATCTTGGCTCCCCAGTTTCCCCTGTTTCCCCTTCTCCTTCACAAAGATTACTGAGATTCCCTTCCTGTAGTCATTCTAGAATAGAATCTTCAATTTCTTGAAAGTCTTGTTCGTCAGTTTGACTATGCACCTCAGCAAAGGCTACAGATGGTGAACCTGTGACCTGAAGGGAACTAGTAGGCTATTTGGAAATAACTTTCTTGGGTCCTACTGAAGGCTGAGATTTGGCTTTCTTACATATTTCGTCTATGAATGTTGATTGACCAAGGGTCACCGATCCCTTAGCTTTTTCTGGCTTTGGTAAAGCTTTGTGATTTTTCTCCAGCTTTTTCTGCTTAGTCATGCACTCAATTTAACTACTAAATCTTAAGCAGATAGCAGCAAATCTACAGGAAAGCGGGCAAAGGAGCAGGGCTTTTACATGCTCCGCATGTAGGTTCTTACCTTCCATTTTCAAAACCCAATTCTTCCCTAGCAGGTTCGTACACTACCCTGAAAAAAACAAATGGCTACACTCTTTCCCCGGCAACAACACCAAAATGTAGAGCTATAAAAAGGGTCTCTTTCACTTCTAGTTACCTCACATTAATATGTAAATCCGGGAACGTCTGGTTATTTCAAAGAGTGTCTCAGTCTGAGGCTTAGCACTTGTCAGAGTAATGCTTGTAGTACTGCTGTTTAAAAGCTACAAAAGTAAATTAATGCGAGTCTACAACTTAACTACTTCAAAAGACTAAATCACACCAAGCATTGCATCAGTCAAAGGTTTGGTAGCGATAACCCATCCTTTTCATAACTGATGAGAACAAATCTGAGGTTTGGGAGCTAGGAAGCAGATGTTGAGGCTCACTACATCCTGAGATCGTCCTTAATGAATATAAATGAAACAGCAAGGAAAGGAAATAACAATGAAATAGAACAACACATCAGTCAAGGGTTCAGTAGTAATAACTCATCCCTTTCATAACTGATGGGAGCAGATCAGAGGTCTGGGAGCTAAATAGCAGATGCTGATGCTCACTACAGCCTGAGACTGTCCTTGAGAAATAGCAAATCAACAATCTGGAAATGGAACAGTAATTGAAATGGAACAACAATTAGAATGGAACAACAATTCAGAAATGGAACAACAATAAATGGTACAGCAATTCAGAAATGGAACAGCAATTCAGAAATGGAACAGCAGTTGAAATAAGAAGTAACCAAGTTCATCAAGTTGTAATTCTATTTAATCACTCCAATCAAAACATCAATCCTTCAGTCTTAAAATATGTACCCATGCTATGGAACAACACTACCGATTACAACCTTAGAAACACACCGTGCTTAATCTGCTTCTGTTATTGATTTAAATAAACACATACGATTGCATCTTACGATGAAAACAATAACATTCAATGATCATATGAAATCAGACCTTTCAAGATAACTGTTATAATGCTAAACACAATTGTAGTGAACTCTGTAATGGAGTGACAGTATCTTGTAGAAATTAATCAACACTTAAAGGATTGGTAACATGACAGAGCGTCAATATAAAGCTTTGGTTTCCAGGAACATGAAACGAGTTAAACATAACAGAGCATGTAATATAATGTTCTTAAAACACAACAGATTACCGGATTACATCTATGAACAAACCACACAGAAACCACGCGTAATGGTACAAGAGCAAGTGTCCTCCAGGGCCGGGCCCTTATCCAGGGGTACACCGCTTAAGATTGATCCAGGCTCAAAGATAAAAGAGTAACCAAGTCTGTATTAAGGCATGAAATAAAATTACAAGAACTCAAGTCTTCAACAGAACATAAATATCACAGTTCTGATCTTCCTTAAAAGAAATGACATAAAAAACTGTCCTTCTAGCCAACAGTGCTATCCCTTATATAAGAAAGATGGTGGAGATATCTAGATACAGAAAATAGATAAAATAGCGATCCCTCAGGATCTAAGATCCTGAGGGATTCGCAGAATCGTTAATACTGCGTCACTTCTTTCCTTTTCTGCTCCGTGCTGGTATCTCCGCATCCTTTCCTAGGTTGATCCCTTTTGATCTGGTTTGCTTGCGGTCTCCCGTCAAAGGGACAACAGTTAGCTCATCCTTGTCTTTACCTTTGGAATGGCCACCTTCCATTTTTCCTCCCTCCTGCACATAGAAATGACAATTATCAGTGTTTCTCATTAATCTCTCGTGTTTCATTATAAATCCTCATCATTATCTAAATTTCTAATGCAAAAGGCTTTTAAGTTCTAATGAAAAGATACTAAAGTAATCATCGGAACATACCTTCCTCGATACTCCACCACCGGCATTAGAGTCTTTGTTTGATTTAAGAGGGGGAGGAACGGAAAATTTCTGTCTAGGAGCATCGGGGATTTTATTGTAGAGCATGCCAGACTGAGTATAGATCAAGTCTAGATATTGTGCATGAGAAATGACTTGCTCTTCAGTGACGACTCCTCCCTTTTCCACATCTTCTATAATAGAAGGTAACAATGACTTAATAAACCATTCAGCCAATAACTGATCAAAACATATGTTTTTACCATTCTACAACGACGTCACCACTCATGAATATGATCGGATATGTGAGTGGCCGTCGTTTGTTTGAAATTGATAAGTAGCTTAGTTCCTGTTTCGTACCTTATGGGTAGCTGAAAATGGGTTTAAAAAGTTGTGGCTAGGGTACTAAAGTTATCAAACTAAGCTCTAGGCAATTCGATATACCATTTTGCTGCCGGACCAGTTAACGTTCGCTGAAAGAGACGAAGTTTGATCGAATCATCATTGAGGGTGTTGGATGAACACCACAGATGAAAGGTCATCACATGATTTAACAGGTCTTCACCTGGATTTCCATTAAATTTAGGAATATCAGACGAAAGTTTATGCGGAATCGCCAGCCACCAAGGGGCGTAGGCAATTGGATCGTTCGTTAGTCGATTTAGATCTGGTAACTCTAAAGTTGCCACAAAAGGCAACTGTTGATTTAGCCTTGGCTGAGCATACCCAGGATAAGATGGAATTACCTGAGTAGTTGGTCTTTGCATACCAGCATAATGCATTTGATGTTGGTAACTTTGGTAAGGTTGATGGGTATAACCATTATGATATGGTTGATATTGTCTGTTTTGATTATACAGCTGCCCATTACTTACAAAGACTTGTTGCTCATATCCTTGGTAAGCTTGTTGGAATTGACGTTTTTGATATTGCACCAGCCATGGTTGTGAAGCCATGAGTTGTTGTCCAGTACTGACTGTTTGACCAAGATGGGGGGTGATGGTCCCCATTTGAACCTGTGTCATTCCACAAGTTGGTGACTGCGGTCGTGTCGTAGGCATGAGAGGTTGTTGCATTATAACGTGAGAAACCTGAGGTTGGCATACAAATGGCAACGATTGTACTTGTGACACTGCCACAATAGCCGGCGTAGTGGGAATATTTGTCATAGGCAAACTTTGTTGCATTGAGTATACAACTCTTGGTTGTTGAGGTAGGATTGGCACCCAACCACTAGTTGTAATTCTAGCATAACCTAAATTTTGTTGTGAACTCTCGCATGGTTTTCCTTCCGAAGAAGGAAATGAAAGGGTATACGGCCCTCCACATGACGGTAATCTAGTATTCAAAGGAATTATTTGCCTTTGCGGACCAGTTTTCCCAAATTGACACTGTGAAGGATCAATTTGTCGAGATTCAACATAAGAGATTCCAGATACAATTCCAGACGAACAAAAGGGAACAGTCCATACTATCGAAATAGCCCCTGGATGGATTCAATATAGTGATTGAGAGCTAGTTAGGACAGATGGCACGCCGACGAACATTGTTGGAGTAGCAGCAGGAATTTCTGCCACTGTTGTGTTAGGTGACACAGTCCTTGATGGCGACGGTTGTTTAGACATATTAAGCCTATCCAAAAGATTCCTTAGCGATTATTCAGGAACTTCCGATGGTGGGAGAATAACTTCTGATGGAGAAGGATATAGGGTGATCCCAACTCCAAATCGTGTTGGAGTGTTAGATGGAGGATCCTCCACAATCTCTTCTATGGCAATCAATCTAAGAGGAAGAGGTAGACCGTCAGGTCCGTAAAATATTTCTGGTGCCGAAGAAGATATAAGTTCTGCAGCAACAGACATTTGGGGAGTAACACCTTCCAAATTAGCTATAGATGGAGCCGGTTTAGGAATAGAAGTGTTTGCCATCACACTAGGATCAGTTGTAATGTCCTTTTGTTGCTGCGGAATTTATTCTTTAGAGGCAGGGATACCAGAAGTGTTTGGAGCAACTGGAGTCTCCGAGGATGTCGGACTACTTGCTCCAACTAACCTAGGGGACTTTGATCTGGTCAAACGAGTTCATTTTGTCCGGAATAGTTTCGTTTCCGGAGTCAACGACGATTGACTCGTAAGTCTCCGTGAACGATGGGGTTTTGATTGACTTTCTTCCACAATTGTGGATTACTTGATCAACTCAAAATAAAAAAGGGGAAAATGTTTCCGAATTAAATGAATTTTAGATGCTTTGACACAACTTGTTTTTTCAATTTTTAAGAGTCGAGAAAAAACCAAAGATGACTCTAGTCGCCTTCGAATTTTAATGAGCCTGAAGTGACAAGTGCTCAGATGGACCTTTTCCTTTAAGGAGTTTGAAAAGGAATGAAAGATACTTCTCTGGAAATCTAGGTAGAGGGATTACCAAACCAATCACAAAACTACAGAATACTTTTTACGGTACGGCAGTCAATCTTCCCGAATATTGTGTTCAGTGCATTACGATCGATAGGGCGGCAGACACGGCTTCCTAAGGATAAAGGATATAGCCTATTGTGGTCTCCCAATATATACTCGACGGTGCGTGGGAGCACAAGTCCGTACTGCCACTTTTCGTCTCAAAGTGGAGGAATCACCCAACCATCAATGAAAACAATAGTTACCAGGTTTTACGACGCCGGAATACGTCTCTAGCCTAGACCTCTAGATGTTGTGCATTAGGTTCCAATGTGTTTTTAGATTCGTTAAATTGATTTTATAGTTGATATTGTTTAAAAATTTGCCTTTCAGGTTCACCGCATGATGTGTATACAATTCCTAAAATGCAGTCTAAGATGATAAACAACTGTTTAATCTTCTTTTTCGCAATGAAAATCCTAGCTACTAAGGAAAGAGAACTGAGGATCTTTCAACAAAGAGCACAGAGCACACACTAAATGCACTATCCTAAATCAAACCAAGCAGTCTAAATGCAAATGCACATGCATGTATTTGTTTTCAGCCTTCTTAATGTATAAATGACAAGAAGAACACTAAGTGCAAATTTGAATTATTTTCAAAGCGACAATACTAACAAATTCCTTTTCAAAATGAAGCGAAGATAAAGACGACACTTTGTGATTTCGAAATGAAAATTGTTTTCGACACTTGAAAAAGAACTTGAATAGATTTACTAATTCAAATCATATACAAGTGTAATAGTACAATCGACTATCAAGAACAATGGGATTCTCTTCTAGACTACAAATGACACTTGCGACACTTTCAGATTAAGAAACGATAGTTCGATTACGCTACTTCTTTGTAAAAGAGAACTGAAAATGGCGCACAATACATAAAAGCACTTACATTCCTTTACACAATAGAGGTGGAATGATGGAAGAGAAGGGGGTTTCCACAGAGATATACTGACCACAGACAGCAAAACGCCTGAATAGAATTGAAAAGAGTGAAGAAAAACCAAAGTCTGAAGGTAAAATTAACCTTCCCTGACCATCGCACCTATCGCACAGGGAATCCAGTATGCATCTCACCTACTGCACATGGGAAGTGCGATGCATACAGATTGCCTTGAAGGGAGGGTGCGATGGTACCAGTGCGAGACTTTTATCCAGTCTTTGCTCACAATTTGCAGTTTAGTTCAGGGATTTAGACTGAGTAAGTGATGTTCAGTAAATATAAATCACAGGGGTTGATCTAAGGAGGTTACTAGAGCCACCACTTAAGGCAATTAGAGTGTTTGCAGATCGATTGTTTAAATTATAAACAAAACCTGGAGATAGACTGAAGCAGCATTGATCTACTTTGCACTTGCATAGCAAATGCATTTCGAAGGCTAGCTGGCTTGACTTCAGGCTCCGTCTGTAAGTTTGTAAAACAAACAAAAAATAGACTAACAAACAGTCTATTCGCTCCCTAGTGGAGTCACCATTTTGTTACCGGGAATAGTGTCCACTTAGAGTTGCTATTCCCACTAAGACTGGTAGCTATCTTAGAAACAAACAAGTTAAAACTACTTTCGTTTTCCTTTATGATAAATAGACACGAGGGGAATAAAGGACACCAACCTTTGTCTTGCGCTTGGTTCCTTGCTCGGTTCCTCTCCTTCTCGATAGATCTTTTCCACTCCTTCTTTGTCTACACAGCTTCAGAGAGCACCTGTGGAATCAAAGCAGCTTAATACTATCGAAGAACAGAGATCTATATTCATAAATAACACAGCAATAGATATGTATGAACCACACAAATGCATATACAATCAAACATACAAGAATGTGGAGAAAAACTTGAATAGATTTATTAATATCAAGAATAGCAAGAGGATTACAACCAATTATTCTGGCCCAACATCATCCTCCAGCAGGAAAGCCCTTCTTCACCTCAAGTAAAGCTTAGATCACCCAACACTATGAATTTTCTCCAGAAAACCAACAACACTTCTCTACAAGATACAAGATTCCAGCCTCTGGATCTCTATGATGAGGGATCCATATATAAATGATTGTAGGGGGGTGAGTCAGCTTTTGGGGTTCTGATTAGTGTCCTCTCTCTGATAGTTCTTGATTCCACTTGGATATTGATGATCTCTTACTCATCCCTGGTCAAAAACAGAGATGCAAGTGTCAGAGAGGAAGCTTCTGGAAGATTCTATGATCTTCCACCTCGCAAACTGTCTCTGCCATTTGTCCATTCTCGCCCATCAGACCCTACAGAGGGGCCATCCAGTATGCATTGCACCCTTTACACTAGGAAGGTGATATGCATCGCACCCTCTACACTGGGCATTCAGTATGGTCCAGTTTTGACTATTTCTGAGCAGTTTTTTGCGGAGAACTTCTGGGAGATGATGTAACTAGCTGACCTTGTTCCTTTAGGTAGTGAAGCAACACTTTTAGGGACTTAGGAGCCCTCAGTTTATGGACATTTATGATTGGGGTTGTAGTGCCCAAAAAATTCTATAACAACAATAACCCTCACTTTGCTTATATAGAAATCAAGTTAGGGTTTCCAAGCTCCTCCTAGAGTTCACTAGGGAAAAAGAAATGAACTTGCTCCACTTTTCAGCTCTTTCCCATTTTCCTTTTTTTCTTAGATTAGAAATCCTTCAAATATCTTGATTTTGGATGTTTCCTTACTTTTCTTGAGCAAATTTTGGGATAAATATCTAGATATTTGTGAGTCAATTCGTTGGCTTGACCCATTGAACTTCTCTTAGTTTCACTAATGCTGCCCCTTCACTAGTAACATTAGTTAGTGGGGTCACTAATGCTCCCTTAGGCTTGGTAACAAGATTTATAAAGAAAGTTTTCAATGTGAAACCAGCGTTAGTGTGGAATCAAGGCCTGCAATTATGGTCTTTGCTTCAGTCATCCTGTCTTTCACCTCTGAGTTGATGAGGAGGTCATTTTGTTGTATAATCGATGCCCCCTAAAGTATGAGATCAGAGGCAAAGACGATGGTTGATATACTTTCCTAAAACTGTAATTTTTCCTGTCAAAATTTTGTAGAGAGAGAGAGAAGCTTCAGGTGGCAAGGAAAACTTGATACAACACATATATATAAAACTGCTAAAATCATGTCCTAAGCCAGGCATCCCCATGCTCAGTAGCTATGGCAGAGTAATTTTCTCCAAAGAGATATAACAAGGCTGGCTATCGATAAGCACAATATAGGTCCAGTGTCATAATAGAATCATCCTGAAACAACTGTCTTCAAAAAACAATATCCGCAACTTGGGAGAGGAAACAAGGCTAAATTATGCAAGCGTCTACCCAAGTTCTTGATTTCCGCTTCATCGAACAACATAGATCGATACATGTGAAAAATATGTGTTGATGTCAAGCATGCACGAAATCATTTGATTACCAGTCAATAATGGAGACTGTTAACAGATGCGTGGAAGGCCACCGATAATGGTGATGGTCTCCAAGATGCACACTACAAACTAGCGAGTGTGAAATATTTCTTTGTTGTCGAACACCCGTAGAATCGCTTAATCAGGAGCCAATAATGAGAACCCCTGATCAAACACAAGGCAACCTACCACTAATGTCTACAAGTACCAAGGCATTGAATGTGTTTCTAGGTTATCTTCCTAGATAGAGTATTGAAGTCGATAGGAAGAAACCTGTCGAAAGGTAGGCAATGATGTGTCCTACATCAATCGACATGAAACGGGACAAGAATGATTTTGTTTTTTGCGGAATCTTTTGAGAATTTGGGTCTAAACAACGGAGGGCATGATGAAAGGATATTTTTAATCGGTTTATGGAGGAAAAAAATGAGTAACCCTTGAACAATAGAAGGCACAACAATGGTTTTAACCAAAAAACACTAGACTCATGAACACTACAGAGTGTTAGGATACAGAGACGCAATTACATCAGGGTATATAGGTTAAAACTCATAGAATGGTAGGTTTCATATTGAGAGGCCATCAAAAGGAAGGTTTATCTGAGGGAGTGCCATGTTCAAGGGAATGACTACTGCTAAACCACACTTTCTAATACGGAATGCAGTTGTAATGTTCGCTTTCCCCGTCTGATTAATTTAATGAGTCCAGATGGGTAAACTCATCGATATTTTCATGTTTAAAGAGTCTGAAAAGGATCGTAAAAAAGAACGACTCTTTTCCCTATCTGATTAGTTTAATGAGTCCAGACAGGAAAACTCGTCAATTTTTTCATGTTTTAAGAGTTTGAAAAATATCATAAAAAGAACGACTCTATATCTTGTCTGTGTAATTTAGAGAGTCCAGACTAGACAACTCAGTGGTCTTTTCATATTTAGAGAGTCTGAAAAGATTGTAAAGAGAGACTCCATGGTGGTCCCTTTGTCATAGTTGTTAACCGGGTGCGACAAAAGGTTAATAGTATACTCAGATCGGTTACTTTTGTGTAAGTTAATCTATTGAACCCAAATAAAGAGAAGCCTATTTTCAATAGATGTCAACCTCATTTTGTTACGAGTATGAGGTGACGGACTAAACTCATTTTTCTTCGTAAATTTTTAATGAGTCACGCGACAACAAACTCAATAGTGAAATGAAGAAAACTCAAGGTATCTTTTTTAGTTTAATGAGCGAGAAAAAGAGGGAAAAGAATGGCTCATCCCTTCTTCATAGTTTTATGAGCTCGAAGGAGGGGAAAAACTCAGGGATTTTTCGATTTAAGAGCAAGAAATGGTCCCAAAAAAGAAAGTGCTCTTGCTGCTACCGTATATTTTTAACAAGCCCGATAACAAAAACTCGGGATTTTTCGGTTTAACTAGCGAGAAAAGTACCTAAAAGAATGCTTGGGTCATCTTCATCAAGTTTAACGAGTAGAAAGACTAAGCTCGGCATTTTTTCAGTTTAAAGAGCGAGAAAAAAGTGCCTAAAAAGAATGCTCCTTTGGTCTTTTCAGTTTATGAGCTGGAAAAGGATCAAAAAAGAGTTGCTCAGAGCATCGTTGTATGAATTTAACTAGCGCAATGATGAAAACTCGGAGATGTTTCTATTTTTTAAAGAGCAATAAAATATCACAAAAAGTGCTCTAACTATCGTTGCATAGATTTAACGAGCTCAATGATAAAAACTCGGAGATGTTTATATTTTTTAAAGAGTAATAAAATATCTCAAAAAGTGTTTTATCTATTATTCATTGTAGTATTTTAATGAGCCCAAAGAAGGAGACTCGAGATTTTTTAGATTAACGATCAAGAAAAATACCATAAAAAGAATGCTCAATCTTCTTCATGGTAGTTTAACGAGCCTGAAGAAGGAGACTCGAGGATTTTTCGGATTAACGAGAAAGAAAAATACCATAAAAATAATGCTCGGTATTTCTTGATCTCGTGCTTGACATTATAAGGGTATATCCCATGCATTTCCTCATAAGACCGAGGAAAAACATCGCGAAAATCCTTAACAGGGCAGGTGAAGCTCACAATATCCTCAGGATTTCGATTGGCTCCAATCTGTATATTTTCCACGATGCCTATCATGACAGAAATATCGAGCAATGTTTTTGAAATATTTCCCTTGTTTCCTTCCAAATCCACAGGTTGGATAGTTGTATATGGTGAGGAAATGATTTCATGTGCGTCAGGTGACAGGATTTGAAGAGGCATCATGTCCGAATTAGATATCGAAACATGATGGTGCGAGTCCTCCCAAGGTCGCTCTTTTAAACTCGTGATCTCTCTAATAGCTTCGTCCTTAGGTAGGACTTGATTGAGTGGATCGAAAGAAGGATCGGTTATGGGAGGGGCTGTGGTACAGTTGGCCAAAACCAAAGTGACTAGAGATTTGGATGAAATTTGAATGGGTTCGCAGGCCAATTCAGCTAGTGACAACGGCATTTTTTCTCCATATGTGTCAATGTTTGAAGGAGCCGGTAGGATCCATGGATTGGTCTGTTCATGAGGAAAAGATGAAAGCATGTTGACCGATTGTGAAACATTAGGTGGCTGAAGAGGAAAACATCCCATGAGGGAAGAAGCCTTCAGTAGACCGGTACCTAAATTAACATAAGAGTCAGTTCCACCTCCTACTAGGGGTACAGAGCCACTTGGTAATGGTGAATAATCAGGGGTGCAGAAAGACAACTGATCTACCATAACTACCTTTCCGTCCAATGGGAATTGGATGATGTGAAAGACAGTAGATACGACGGCCATCATGGCATATGTCCAACTGCGACCTAGCAAGAGATTATAGTTGAGTTTTCTGCCTATGACTTCTACGTCTACCATTACGATTTTCCCAGCCAAAGTGATGGGAAAACTAGCTAGGTATCCTTTTGGTATAAAGGTGTGGCCATTGAAAGGTTTCAAGGAGTTCGACGATAGGGATAGGGTTGGGGAACCCAGGGTGAGCCAACATTAAGCCGACATGACACAGGTAGAAGCACCTTTGTCGATGACAGTTCTAGGTGTTAGGTGTTGAGCCTGATTATCTTCTATATTCAAAGGTTTCAGCTCGATGTATACCCCAGGAAGACTGTACACCCCTCCACGCAAGGGGGACTTGTCCCCCCCGCGGGGGTTCAGGGGTAGCGCCCCCGAAGCTAAAAATAGATGTAAAATTACCTTGTAAAAGTCTAGTAATTTCTAGTCAATCTGGGTCGTTCATTAGTCAGATGATCTGACGGTAGAAGTTATGTTTAATTTAGGGTTTTTTGCCCTCACTATATATGAGGTAATTGTATTGCGTCTATATAGATCTGTATTTTGAGTGAGGAAGAGAGAGGAGATTGAGAGCGAAGAGGGCGTTACAGCAAATATGTTGTAGGTTGTATCTCTTCAGTTTGTTGGATAATATAATAAAAGAAGGACTGGCTATTTCTCCATGGATGTAGCCCAAACTAGGTGAACCACGTATATCTGTGTCTCTCTTGTTTTATGCATTTTCTGTGTTTATATTTCTGCAATATTTTATGCGTTCCATTGCTCCATAATATATAAATTCTAATAACTCGTATCAGAGCCAAAGGTCTGTTTGGCTGACAAACTCGCAAGAGAGAAGGGTTCCTGGTTCGAGTGGGAGAAATGGCGGAAGGTGGTAGGTTTAGGGTCGAAAAATTTAACGGCCAAAATAACCAACTATAGAAGATGCAGATGGAAGATTATCTGTATCATAGAGATCTGTACCTACCATTGAGCGGAAAGACAAAGAAGCCGACGAGTATGACAGACACAGAATGGGATATTCTTGATAGAACGACACTTGGAAAAATATGGTTGTGCCTAGCATAGGGTTTAATGTTGGCACTGGCCAAACTACATAAAAAACCCTCGGCCTCAAATAAGGTATTTCTTATGAAGCGTTTATTTAATATGAAGATGTCAGAAGGTGGATCTGTTGCAGACCATTTAAATGATTTTAATACAGTTA
>APFE030567300.1:0-14407 GCA_000404065.3 Pinus taeda | reverse complement strand
ACCTCCGCCTCTACCTCCATCTCCTCCACCTACACCTACACCTCCTCCACCTCCACAACCTCCTCTTCCTCATCCCCTCCCCCTCCTACATCACCTCCTCCTCAACCACCACCTCCTTCTCCTCCTCCTCCACCTACATCTCCTCCATCTCCGCCTCCACCTCCTTCACCTCCACCTCCATCTCCACCACAACCACCTCCTCCTCCACGTCCTCCTCATTCTCCTGCCCACCTCGTCCACCACAACCTCCTCATTCTCCACTAACACCTCCTCCTCCTCCTCCTCCTCCTCCTCCGTCTCCACCATATCCCTCCACCACCTCTTTCCACCTCCTTTGTCCTCCTCCTCCACCTCCTGTCTCTCCACCACCACCACCTCCTCCTTCCTCATACTTCCGTCACCCCCACCACCTCTTCAACCTCGCCCTCCCCCTTCACCCTCCCCCCTCCCCCTTCCTCCTTCCTCCACCACAAAACACCACCACCTCCTTCCTCCTCCTCCTCCTCCCAACCTAACCACCTGTACATCCACCAGCACCACAACCTCGTCCTCCTCCATCTCCACCACCTCTTCCACCTCCACCACCACCTCCTCCTCCTTTACCACCACCTCCTCCACCTCTGCCACCTCCTCCACCACCACCACCCCCTACTGCTCCTCATCCTCGTCCACCACCACTTCCTCTGCCTTAGCCTTCACCTCCACTGAAAACTTAAAAAAAAAATTAAAACTTCATATCATTTCATTCTCTTTATTTGTAAATACTTATTGAGTCATTATCTCCTCCTCCTCCTCAAGAAAAAAAACCAATAAATTAAAACTACATATCATTTCATCCTCTTTATTTATGATAATTATTGATTCATTCTTTACCGTGATAATTCAGATATCAATATATACATGATAATATCACAAATAATATGTAAAAAGATATACAATATAAATAAGTAATTATGAGAACAACAATTTAATTAATAAAATTTTGTAAAATTTATATAAATAGGATGAAACGTTGTTGAAAGAAATAACAGCCAAGTCAATGTTTATTCTCAATGTCCAGAACTATTTAAAATCAATAAAATCAATAAATTAATTATATAGAATCTTTAAAAAATAAAATAAACAACCATCACAGTTACCATAAACATAAATTCTCTAAACCCGAAATATAATTAACATACAAACACAAAACACATCACGCAATGAAACTTCAAAAAACCTAGGCTATAATAATAATAATAAACTATAATAATATTATTATTATAATCTAACATATCTGATCTCAAATGGAACTACAAATGGAACTACAAATATGTTCCTTTGTCATTGGACCAAATCAGGTTACGGTGGCCGAAACACAAGATTAAAAAACAAAAGTACTGTATTTCAATACCTTTTCTGAGTTTCAACTCTCTTTCAACTGATTGTAGCCATTCAGCTCTGTTTCAACTAATTGTAGCCATTCAGCTTTTACTGTTATCTGTGTTTATATCTCAGAAGGACTACTTGTAATTGTGTGTAAGGAGCGACGAATCTTGATGACGAAGTGCTCAGACTTTCCAATGTGTGAGCAAAAGTATCAATAAGTGCTTCCCATAGTTGCAGAAAACAAGACTCGAAGAAGAGGCAGAGGTTTCAAATGTTCTGTAAACAAGTTCATTTTTAATGTTTAAAGTTCATAGGCATTTTCAATAGAAGTTCGCACGCTTCCTCGTAATTTCCACGATTTCCTGGTGAGTGTTGGAAAAATGAGTACCTATTGTGCGGAGGTCCAAATCCCACATCTCAAAATCTATGTGCTGAGGTCCTTGAATGCAATAAAAATTCAAACTCGTGCATTTATTACCCTATCTTGCCGTCAATGAACAACTTCTATGTTATTAAAATATGGATTATTTTTAAGATCTTAACCCTACGAAGATTATGTTGTGTGGAATGGGACAATATATTTATGTGTGGGGTGGGAAAATAATGAGATGCCGAGATCGGATATCTAGCCAACATGAAATCGGTTAAACATTCCACCCACCTTTTTCGATCTTGGTTGCACAGCTGGAGGAAGGATTGGATCTCGTGTGGGCCTCACTGGATACTGGACGATTTAAATGAGATGATATGAGGCCACCATCTATCGAAAATGGCAATGAAGGGTAGTATTCAAGTAATTGAAATTAGTATCAGAGGTCGGCTGGTTGAAATTAATATCAAGAAGTCAATAGATTTTACACTAACATGGAAAAACGAGTTTATACTTGTTCTGGAAGCTGAACCTAAGGGAGACCGGCAAAATGTTCTTGCAACCAACACAAATTTGAAAGCCAACACAGAAATGAAGCTTGATCGATTGGATGTGGCAGAGGATCTTCTGGAACAGAAAGAGAATTCATCCAAATCAGGTTACGGTTGCCGAAACACAAGGTTACAAAAACAGCAGTACTGTCGGTATGTATTGCTTCACTAAATGTATTTCAATACCCTCTCTGTGTTTCAAGAACAGAAGCAATTAGATTCTTTTTCAACTAATTGTAGCCATTCAGCTCTGTTTCAACTAATTATAGCTACTCAGCTGTGTTTTTATATCTCATAAGCAAATTTAATTCGCTGAGGTGAGGACTAATTGTAATTGAGTGTGAGGACCGACGAATCTTGATGACGAAGTGCTCAGACTTTCCAATGTGTGAACAAAATATGATGGAACACGAAAAGTATCAATAAGTGCTTAGCATAAGTGCCTCCCATAGTTGCAGAAAAATAATTATAAACAAGTAATCAACATTTCAAATTATCCATAAGTGCAGAAAACAGGGCCATCCATAGTTCCAGAAAACAAGACTCGAAGAAGAGGCATGGTTTGAAATGTTCCGTAAACAAGAAGTTCATAGGTCCTTGAATGCAAGAAAAATTCAAACAGGATACCTTGACAATCACGGTATTCTTTGATGGAAGTTTATCTCCTCCGAAGATGAAATGAGGTCCAAACATTGCCGCTGTTTTACATGCTGGGCCACCATACAGCTAGTGCAGTTTCCTTGAAATCTATCGAAAATGGCAATGAAGGATAGTATTCAAGTAAGTAATTGAATAGTCCTTATTTCGATCCTGATCTCCTGATCTCGGGCTTCAGATTTCGATCCTAGGTCGGTTGGCTAAAATTGGTCTCGATGGATTTTATACTAATATGGAAAATTGAGTTTATACTTGTTCTGGAAGCCGAACCGAACGGAGACCCTCAAAATCTTACAAATTATCAAACCTAGATCTATCATGATAAACTAATTATCAAAATCAAGTAAACTAAGGAGGTTAACCATCAAGTAAACTAAGGAGGTTAACCTAATTAAAGAAAATAAAATAGAATGAAAGAGACTTTATGAGAACAACAAATTACCTTAAATTTAAATAAACACAGAGGAAGCAAATAAACAGAGTAACTGAAACCAATTTGGAATAGTCAAAATGAATAGCACAAGGAGGAGCGTTTGCGTAGCAGCAGCAACAAGAGCGCATTGTAATATAACAACTCTCCCCTGGGCGGTTCCTGTGAATCAAATCATAAATGAATTTACTTCGATATATCTCAATCAATAACGAATCAAGAAATAGCAGAGGATCTTCTGGAAGAGAGAGAATTCATCAAAATCCGTTGTGCTCATTACTTCGATATATCTCAATCAATAACGAATCAAGAAATAGCAGAGGATCTTCTGGAACAGAGAGAATTCATCAAAATCCGTTGTGCTCATCGACAGAAAGAGAATTCATCAAAATTGCATCCAACAAAGGATCCTCTTCTGTCAACATACAAACATTGGACATTAAATTTTAACTATGGAGACTCTCCACAAAGACAAAATCCTGACACCCAAATAGAGGCTCTTTCCAAATTTATAATGTAGAAGTGCATCCGTTTCTTTTTCCTTTAACATAAACCGCTTTCTTTGGCTCTTTACAGATCAACGGATATTCCTTTCTTTAGCTTTTTTACAGATTAACGGGCATTTTGGCTTTCTTTGTTTTTTTAATAGATCAACGGGTATACTCGCTCCGACAAACCTATCATGCATCATAGTTATTTCTATTTTAGGGAGGTCTTTTTCACCAATTCATCTTTTATTATAAACGGATTATTATAAACTAATTAATTAAATCTAAGTCAAAAAAAATTAGGTAACGGTAAGCTCCCCTCATATTTCCATTTCCATTATTTTGGACTTTTTCGTTTTCTAATTATTATTATTAATATGGACAGTAAAAGTAAAACTAAGAATTTAAAAATTAAAATACATTTCTAAAATAATGATTTATAAATTAAAATATATTTTTTTTAAATGTATGTTCATATATTAAAATATATTTTAAAAAATGTATGGAAAAGTTAAAACAAAAAATCATATATCTTAATTTTGTGTGCATTTTATACAGAGCTACCAAAAGTTATTTGATAAGGTTTACATAATTTTATATAACGTTTTATGTTCCATAAACATAATGATTCTATATTCACAAAAATATGGAACTGAAAGCATTTTATTTCAATTTTACATCTTAGTTATGGTAAAATTTAAAAATATGTATAAATATTTTATACTAATAACATGATATTTATTTTTACATTTAATTTGTTTTCTTTTTTTGAAAAACAAAATTTTGATATGATTTTTTTTATCTTAAAAATGATAAATGATAAATGATAATGATGAAAGTTTGAAATATGTATTTAATATTGACTGGTGAATTATTATTTATAGTTTTATGAATTAATATTTACTTATATTTAGTTTCTTTTATACAAATAAATTTAATAATAAAATATTCATAAAATAAAATTAATTCTAGGGTTTTTAGATTACATCAAATCATTTATGCAACTTAATCATATAGGACAATAATTAATATTTAAGATATAATATTTAAATAGATATTAGTAATAATAATAAAAAAATTAATAATAATTATAAAGAAAGTATGAAGCCTTACTAACCACCATCAGTGTAATTACAGGTGATGTGGCTTTCCATGAATAATGATGAGTAACTCTGAATTAAGAGATAGTAGTATTAAGAGATAGCAATTTGTGATGGTTATCTGTAATCATAGTTTAACAACTAAAATATGATAAGTTTTCCCATTGTTTAAAAAAACATTAATTTTTTTTCGATAATCCTTTAATAGAAATGTTCTAATAATAATCTTTTTTGCAGTTTATGTTTATCTTACTTATAAATATGTAAAAATATTTTATAAATTAATTTAGATTATAAATTTTTAGGGTGTTTTCTTTTAAATTAGATCATATATTTTTTAGTAAGATTGAGATTTCTTGTATTTTAAAATGCATCTTTGAACATATAAATGAATTAAAACCTTTAGTATTCTATAAAATCTCCAGTATATTTCAAGCAAAATTGATTTTAGAAAATGCTAAAAAACAAAAGAACAAAACATGTATTCATCCAATTACAATTTATTTGAATGTGTTAAAGGATAATATATTCTCATATAAATAGTTATTTATTACCTTAATAGAAAATTGATTGCTGGGGAGTGAAATTTATCACAATATGCTTGAATGTGTTAATGGATAATATATTCCCATATAAATAGTCTTTATTACCTAAATAGAAAATTGAATGTTGGGTAGTGAAATTTATCACAATATGCTTGAGTGTATTCCTTAGATAATCTACCAAATAAAATTTATTTTTCTTTAATAAGTACTTTATAGTATGGATATATGTTGTGCCTTAGGTTGAAAAATAATAAAAATATTTACATTAAAAAAGAATCAAATTAAGAATAATGATAAGAGAATTGAATTGCTTTTTATTTCTTTAGTACAACAAAGATGTGTAATTATTTAGCTACCTAAGATGAAATTGAGATGACATTTAAATTAATATTCATATTAAATAATAATTAAATAAACAAAATATTGTAATGTCGATAAGAACTAACTTAATTTTATTTCAATTTGAGAGATATAAAATAATTAGAAAAAAGTATTGTTGTCTTTTTTCTTTTCAATATTGGGAAGATGTGTAATTCATTTATTTAAAATTATTTCAGTACCAAAATTTGACAAAATATTTGAATATTCGTACCAGCTAATATATTTCAATATCTACTCTATACATATTCATACAGAGATACAACAAAAGAAATATTATATGAAATATTTCAATGTGAACCTTAAATAAAATAATTTTATATATATCTTTCTGTAAGAATCTCAAGAAATTCATATTAGAAAAAATGATTTACAAAATTTACACAACCATAATAATGTTGGTTCTTCTAGTGGAACTAGGTTTTGGACCATCTTCCCACCATGGAGAAACCAATAGGTTATTGCTTGAAAGCTATGGTCAAAGAAATAGCTATTCGTGGACAAATCCAAAGTTAGTAGCATACATAAGTAGTTATCGTAATACAAAAAAATCCTCTGAGGCTTTTCCTTAGGGCTAAGAATACAAGCCATTCAAAAAAACATTTCAAACCTTTTTCTTTCCTTTGGAGGTTGTTGAGCCATCAAGTGTGCTATTGGGCCACAATTGTGCTAGTGCATCTTCTCGCCCCTCCTCAACGATAAGGTAGCCATAAGAACTCAAAGCTTGCTATGGTTGTGCTTTATTAGTTGCTCCACTCACTTGACATTTCAGTTGCATATCATTAATCATGATCAAAGGGGAAGGGCACAGGGGAATTGGGTGAGACTAAAAGGGAGTCTATGCCATCTTGGGAGCTTGTGCAGGAATAGGAGAGTGGGATAGGAGAGAAGGAGATGTCGGAGTGGATAAGGTCCTGTAAGGATTCATGGAGACTATTAATTCATTAGAATTAGCAACCTTCCTTATGGAAGCTTCTTTGGCTTGTTGTTTCTTCCATAACTTTCTGGCTAGTAAACTTTGAGGCCCAATGCCTGCCACCTAGGTTCCTTAATTCATGAGCTTCCATGGAGGATACATTGTGTGGTATGCTTTGATGAATATTTGGAATAAATAGATTAGTTTTTTCCATCAAAATCTACAGCATGGGCATGACGTGCATGACCACATCCATCACTTCCATTGCTTACACATCTACTCTCCCGAACCATAGTTGTAGGAGGGAGAATGAGGAGGAGGAATTTAGAATCACTAAGGGAATTGTAGCTTTTCTTTTGGAAGGAAATAAAAGTATGACAGGGTGCATGACGAATCATGAACAAGTTGGGTGATGAAAGAGCGAAGAAATATTTAGACATACATAATTTTTTCGATCACCAAGTAAGTGAATGAGGCATTAGTGTTAATTATAAAGAAATCACACAGAGGATATGGAGCATTGGATTAGGCATCATGAAAATTGATGGATTAGCATATGGAGTGGGCATATTAAAGTTGGATGAGAGTCACTTTCCGTGTCAACGCATGGTGATGATAAATGCACACATGAAAACCATCAGTTGCCACCCAAATTAGGGGGCATTTTATATCAATTTAACATTTATATAGAGAAAAAAATTGAATGTAAAATATTTTTTCCTTATTTGATTTTTTTTCCACTCAATAATATCAAGGAGATGTTAAATTTCTTTAACACTTAATAAAATTTCATACAGGACATTTAGAAAATATTGATGGCGATAAGAAGTTCAGTGTAAACAATAAATAAATAAAGTGAAGGATATTCCTCATTTAATTAATTTGTGCTTTCTAATTCAATGACATCGTGGAGATGTATAATTCCTTCAATATTTGATATGAATTAGAATTTAAGATACATTAGCAAAAAGGGAAGATTGGCAAGTATGTATCTTGTATATAAAAGAAATGAAAAATTTTTAACTAATGATTCAAAACTTTTAACGGTGTCTATCTCTAAATGAACAAGATGTGTAAATCTTTCCTTATTTATCTCGTAGTTGAGATACAACACGAATGTGTGTGTCTATCTGTCTATGCTGTAGTAGTATAGATAAATATCCAAATTTCAACTATCTATATATTATATTGGTAAATGAAAAATAAAATTATGATTAAAACATTTTAATGGTGCGTAACTCAAAATTAAATAGATATCCCGTTCTTTTTTCATTTAGTTTGGAGTTGATGTATGGAAGGAATACACACACACACACACACACACACATATATATAACTCATATCAATACTTATTTTTTATATATATTATAAAATTAAGATAACATGAAGATTAAATATTACCTTGATGAGCGTGGCCAAACATCGGGGATCGATGGGGGCATGGGCCATAGAAAAGTTGCGTAGGATACCTAAAAGCTTCTAGAGACATGTGAATGAGATTATTTCCTGAACGATTGTTTTTTTCAGAATATGATTTTTCTAGTTATGGGAGTTTGGGAAGGTGGTAGGGGAATGTTGACTATGCATAGACTGCCAACCTATGCATTCTCATTCGAGTGGTTTCTTTAGAGTGAAAGTATAATGCAAGCTAGTGGGGCTTGTGATTTGGTCACTATGGTGTGCTAACTTGCACATTTTTTCACCTCAGTGAGCTGAAGGGTGGTGAACTATCCTTTGGATGGTGAGACATGGTGAGGACAAGAGAACTACTAAATTTTCTTGCTGGAGGAGTTAAAATGGGTTGGTTTTATTCTCTTCCTTGTTTAGTAAGAAATATGGCTCAACATCAAGGCCATAAGAGTTCCTTTGTAAATGGAATTTTAGATTTGGTGCTCGTTTTTTCTTTTTGGGTTTCCTCATATTTATGCTTTCAAGAATTTGTCATGGCCGTTGTCGTCTTTAGTGGTATTTGTTGGACATATCTATCTCCAAATTTTCTTAGGGTTGAGAGATATAGTTCGAGGTCTCGGGCTCACTACCTCTTTCCTTGGTTTCTTGGGTACTCAATTGAAGAGGAAATATTGTAATCATTGGGGTGCTTCTTTAGTGATAATTATGGAAGAATATGTAATTTTTGACAATTTTTATCTTGTTGAGTTTTGAAGTGGGATTTGATTACCAAGCTACACCATTTGGGTGGTTGAATTAATTTGGTCTTTGTGTTCTGGATTATATAGTGGAATCCTTAGATGAAGGGGGTATGTCATGTGAGCTGGGTGACCTCTTGAAGTCTTGGCTAGGCATTGCAGGTGGGTAGGAGAAGTGGACAATGATGGGGGTGTTGAGGCTATTTATGAGGGTGAATTGGCTCGTGGACATGCTTCATCACTTAGCCATGTGGAAGCACCACCATATTTAGAATGTTGTATAGCCTTTGATGAAATAGTTTGCAACATGGTTCTTGTGGCCATGATTGTGATCTTCCTTCCTACTGTTTCTCATGCTAGAGTCTAGAGTTTCATGGATTTTCTTATGCATTTCATTGACTTCCTAGTTGTTACTATAGTGATGAGTCCTTTGCTGCTTTTTGATTGTTATTTTTTCATTTATTTATTTTATCCTTGTGGTTTTTCCTTGATTTTGGTGATCTTTATACTTGTGCTTGTGGCAACTCATTAAGGAATAGAGTTATGGTATTCTTATTGGTTTTCGTGAACATGCCCTTCATTTCTTTCCACTGCTTGGTTTGCAAAATAGTCCATTTGTTGATCGTGAATTCTCAAGACATGTCTAAAGATTACATTGATAGAGCCTTCCAAGTTCTTTATTATTCTTCTAAGAATTCTGTTCATGAACTCATTGCTTGGGTTTCTGTTTCTTGCCATTGCCTCTATTATTATGGCTGAATCGCCCATTATGATAAGATTTTGAATTTCTCTTTTTTTGAAAACTCTTGTTCCTATCAACAAGTTGCATGCTTCTGCCTTATTATTTGAGATTTGTCCCAATCCCCGTTCATATGTCACATTTTCTTTCCCATTAGGATCTAGGATTATTCCCCCTACCCCTGCCTTTCTCAAGTTATGCTATGAGGCCCCATCAAAGTATAAACAATATCTATTCTAATTTTTCCTACAGTTTGTCAGTTCCTCTTCACTCATTCTTATTTTCCAAATATTTCCTCAGTTTATCTTCCTGTTTCCTTTTTGTCCATTATTGTTTATTATGGCTTTGCTGAGCCAATCTCACTCTTCATGCTGAAGAGTGTTGTGATCTGTTGGTGTTATTCCTTTGACATTGAGGATTTCAAAAGTTAAACCCCACGTTTTTTAGAGGGTCTTCCCTACCCTTGGAATTTGATTTTTTAAAATGCACTTATTTCAAGTCAACCAAATTTTCCAACATAGAACAACTGGGATTCACTTCCATATCCTATAAATTCTGACTTTCTTCTTTGTTGTGTGTGGATAGGCCTTCTCGAGGGTTTGAAGAAAGTCCAACAGGGGCTGTTCAAAATTTATTCTTATTTCTAAAGGACTTATTAGCTACTGCCAACATTCTTTGGTAAAGGTGCATTCTTGGAATAAGTGCTGAATATTTTCTTCAGCCTCATGCATAATGGCCATCATGTTGGGCCTTGAAAGCCCTTTTTTCATAGGTTGTCACTGGTCAATATTCTCCCTTTTAGTAGAGACTATATGAACATTTTTATCTTAGTCAGACTTTTTGATTTCCAAGCTATTTTCCAAGAATCTCAGTCTTGTTGATTTGGTTGTTCTTAAAGGATTTTATATCCAGTCCTAACTATGTAGTGTCCACCGCTTGCATCCCAAAGATAAGCATCTTCCTCATCAAAGTGGATTAGAGCTGCCCCTTTTAAGAGCTGCCTGATTTTTTTGCATTGCCCTTCCAGATCTATCAGGATTGCTAAGCTTTTTCAATCTTGCCACTCATTTTGATCCCAAAGAGATATAGAGTGTAAGGTGTTGAAACCTTTATCTTTCATCCACTCTTGTATGTCTTTAGTGTCTGAATGAGTCTGTAGTGGTTCTTTTCCCATGATTCTGTCCTACCAAATTGAAGTTGTTTTCCCATCGCCTGGGATTTTAGAAATACATCTACTCATTAATGGATTTTTTTTTAACTGGCTTCCATACTTGGGTACATGGTCTTATTGGGATATTTTCATTGAGAAGTATTTTCCTGGTGCCATCCATATATTTTGTTATAAGAGTCTTTTTCCGCCAACTCTCTTTTCCTGTAATTAGTCTCCATACTATTTTCATTCCTAGTGCTGCATTCATGAGCCCAAGTTTCCTTATTGATAGGCCTGCTTGTTCATAAGGTAGTACTACTTGCTCCCACTTGACCAGGCTAAATTTTTTGTTTTCATGCTCCCCCCCTTGCCACAGGAAGCTTCTTAAAATAAGCTCCATTTGTTTGTGGGCACTTGCTGGGGCCATGATTATGGCATATTGATAGATAGGTAGTGCTGCAAGGAGTGCTTTTATTAGAATTCCCCTTCGTGCCATATTCAGCCACATCATACCCTAGTTTTGTATTTTTTTTTCATTTTCTCAATTTGTTTAGTCCATATTTCTGTCTTCATGTTCTCTTTTTAAATTGGAAGTCATATGTAAAAGAAGTGTGTCCATTTTTCTTCCATAGGGATGTCTAGGATTTGCGAGATCCTTTACATAATTCTAGGAGGGGTGTTCGATCCATATATCTTGCATTTCGTATCATTTAATACCCACCTGAAACCTGTAAAATGTCATCCAGAACTTTTTTGAACCTCCTTGCTATTATTGTTGATGCCCCTCCCAACAGTAGAGTGTCATTAGCAAAGACTGAGCGCTTTATTGTTTTTACTGCTTTTTCTATTCCGAACCCTGTGATATTTCTTTCCTTTCTTTGATTTTCTAGAGCCCTGCTTAATGTTTCCACCATTATAATGTATAGTAAGGGGGAGAGAGAAAAACCTTTCCTAGGCCTCTTGTGCTATGAAAGAGGTAACTAGGCCTTCCATTTACAAGGGGGACAATCCATGGAGTAGAGATGCATGCCTGTATGGCTCCCACGATTTCTCTAGAGGATCCAAGTTTCTAGACGATAACCATTAGATATGGATGACTGACTCTGTCGAATGCATTTGCCATATCTAGTTTGATTATGAGGCTTTTTTCTTATTTTAGTATACTGGAGTGAACCACTTCATGTACAATAATTATATTACTATGATTTGCCTATTCAGCACGAATCCTCCTTGGTTTCTAGATATAATTATTGGAAGTACTTCCTTGATTCTATTTGCAATTAGTTTTGTTATTATCTTATACGATAAATTGTAGAGAGAGATAGGGCGAAACATGTTGAAAGTTGAGGGGTTTGCTTCTTTTGGGATAAGAGCAAGATAGGAGGATTCGGTGTTGCCTCCTATTTTTTTTTTGAAAACATTCTTCACCATTCTTAAGAAATCCTTTCTAATGGTATACCAATGAAATCTGTAGAATATTATCATGAAGCCAGCTGGCCATGGGGCTTTGTCCGGATGTAGGCTCCATATGGCCGTCACTACCTCTTCTTCTTTGAGATCCTTGCTTAGTGTTGCATTTTTCCTTTTTTTATTTTTCTTTTTGGGTGCTTTAAGAAGTATTCACTTTCAACCATTTCTTCATTCGTTGAAAGTAAGTTTTTAAAGTGCTTATAGGCTGCTTTTTTTAGTTCCTCTGCTCCTTTCACCTCTTTTCTTTCAATTTGAATATTTTCTATTTGGTTTCTTGCTCTTCTTATCTTCATTGTGTTATGGAAAAAATTATGTGTTTTTGTCCCCTGCCTTGAGCCACAAACTTCTTAATTTCAATCTTGCCTCCTCTTCGTCTTTCCTATTTTCCCTATATATTTCCCAAAAGATTTCCTTCTCTCTTAGGTAATCTTACTTTCTTTCTTCTTTGTTTCCATTTTCAGCTTGCATGATGTCCATTTTCTGCTATAACACTTTTCTCTTTTCCTTTTTCTTTTAATTCATTTGCTCTTGCCCATTCCTTTAACTTGTTTCTTGCAATTTTTAATTTTGTTTCCCAAATATACTGTGGTGATCCTACTACTCTTGTCTCCCATGATTCCTTGACTAAGTCACTGATTTCTTCGTTGCCATCCCAAATTAAGTTGTATCTAAATGGGAGCAGACCTTGATTTTCCATTTTTCCCATGACTATTATCGTCGATTTATGATCAGGTGTTGTGGTACGTAAATTTTTTTATTTTATGGAGCTGTGCACTGCTACTATATTTTCTTGTATCATAATTCTATCCAGCCTTTCTTTTATGTTACTTTTTCCCACTCTTTTATTGCTCCAAATGCATTTCCCATTGTTTGGTGGGACATCTATCAAGTTGTGTTGTTCCATTAATTCTTCTAGAGTATCCCTATATGGGTCTATGTGATTTGTCCTCCAAACTTTTCTTCTATGCTTCTTACCAAATTTAAATCTCCTCTTAGTATTATTTTCCCATCTTGCACTTCTTTTAGCACTTCTTTTAAGGTGTGCCAACATTTCTCTTTTTCCTTGTAATGATTTGGGGCATATATATTTATGACACTGTACATCTCTTTTTGTACTAATATTATGTCCGTTTGGATCCAGTGCTAATATTTTTTGTATTTTATTAATTCTTAAGTTCCTTTTTTCCATATTGTGCATATGACTCTTGATGCTCCGGTTGCCTGTATTGCTTCCCCTTCATAATTTCTAATTTTTCTTCTTGATATTTTCAGTTTCTTGGAAATTTATTTTTGTCTGCTGAATCATAAGGATGTCTAGGTTTTCTTTTACCAGAATGTCTCTTGTGGCATTTTACTTAATGGGCGATCCCATTCCTCTACAATTCTAGGAGACCATTATCATTATTTACTTGTTGGGTGGTGCATGGCTCCTTTCCCTCTTGTCTGCTTTTTTCGTTGTTTCCTAAATTCCTTCCTAAGAAGGTTTCCATAGGTTGCTATGTTTCTAATGCCATTTCCTTTGATGTTGCTTCATCCCCGATTTCTTTGTTTGTCTTTCTTCTTGATTTTTTTTGGTATTCTACATTTGGGGGTACTTCCTTTGACTGCTTTTTGGTTAAGATTCTATCTACTGAGGGGGGTGGGGGGTATGAGTGTTTAAACGAGAGGGAATGAGGGGGGATTGGGGGTATGTTTTGGGGATAGGGATCTGGATCTGGATCTTGGTCTAGGGGATGGGGGGGCGGAAGGTTCCGGAGGTTCAAAAGGGTTAGGGATAGAAATAAGGTTATTAACTTTTGGTGATGGAGGATGGGGGTCAGAGGATGTGGAGGGCTACGAGGAAGAGACAGTTGGTTGTTTGTAGGCTGTCTTCTTTCTTTTTACCTGTTCCCATTTTCTTTTTTTTTTGTACATCTATTTGCAAATGACTGTATTCGTGACATACCTTGCATTTGAAGGGGATTTGTTCATAATCCAGCTATTATATGTGCGTCCATTGGTCAACTTTGATTTTTATGGATTTTGGTAGCCCTTTCCCAAGATCCACTTCTACACATATTCTGGTGCATGCATGCATATTTTCCTTTGGCCCACACCT